>JAJKFJ010008650.1:0-15371 GCA_027382625.1 Tetmemena sp. SeJ-2015 | reverse complement strand
ACGCCCACCGACTTCTCAACTCTTGGCTTGACAATTTAAAGCACAGAGATCTCTTGCTCGAGCTCAAGTTCAGAGAGCTCTCCCTTGCACTTAGTGCACACAGCATCTTGTTTGGTTGCTGTTCCGAGCATTAGTTTAGCTTGTGCTTACTTATATTATAGCATAGGGGACAGTGACCTCTTATATAGGATGAATATGAATACTTTATCGATTTTTTTATACTCTAAAATAACGAATGATTAAGTAGTAACCCTTTTATTATATATGGGGATTTCATCTAAAAGTTTTAAAATGGAATTAATTTTTAACTCAGAGACTGAACAACACGAGACTTACATCTACAGCTCCTCTAAGTCTTAGCCTTCTGAAGGTAGCTTGGTCACTCCAGAGATATTTTTCATGAGCAATGCAACTCTTTCATTTGAGAGTAATTATATAAGACTGGCACACTCGAGAGCTGTACTGCAATAGACCGGAGTCTTGCACAGTGAAATAGTTTGCAACAGCAATGTCACTTTAGCGAAGTCTCCTGAAAGGCCTAGTAAAGCAATAGTGCTTCTATTATACAATGATACTTCAAAGTCTGCAAGATTCTGAAAAAATTGCTCAATGGGTCTTGGTTGCAGGAGCTTATAATTCATTTGAAAGCAGCCGAATCTCAGGAGGATATCATCTACATGAGGAGATTGGAAGACCAACGTAAATCATTCTCATTTGGTAAGTTTATGAGATTACTTTATTGAATTCCAAGGTGTGAATTTGCAGGGTCGATGCTGCGAATTAGAGAGGTTGGAATTTATCATATAATTTCCTAGCTAGTTCTCAACTCATACCATTCTTCAATTGCTAGTTTAATTATAAAAGATTAGGAACACCTCCTTATCGGGCATATAATAACTTAATCGATTTAAAGTTAATTCACAGGCGTAACTCCCTGATCAATTGTGCCACATCAAGTGAAAGCCCAAACGTGCTAGTTTAATTAAAGTTGCATATGTATATATATAAGAGCTGAAAAAACGATACATCACCTTCAAAATATTTTGTGAAAGCATGAGATAAATGAGATTTTAGTGCAAGAAGTAGAGGTGAGTGCTGCAAGAAGAAGCAAGAATTTAAAGCAGAATGGCTTGAGCTTTGAGCAATAAGAATCACACACTAGTGTAAAAAAATAATAATTAAAGCTCTACAGTGAACTTATCGATGAACTAATCATCCTACTTTTTATTTTCTGATCGATTGTCCTCAAATTGCAAAATAAGCGATCAAGCCCCAATTACAGTAAGGGCAAATAGTTTACAGTTATTTTAGAGAAAAATAATTCACGATAAAGCATTAATATTAATCCTATATTATGTATGGTGTTGTCTAGGTGCAGAGCACTCACGGGAACATTAAAGTTCAAAAGATGCTGTAACTTATTGATGTTCTTCATCTTTCGCATGATTTAAAGTATTAATTAATATATTAATTATTCACAACTTTTTCTAATCTTTTTATCAAAATATGAGTTTTTAATCTAACTCAAACATCTAAGCATAGTTTTTAAATGATCATTCTAAAAAAATATATGCAAATTAAATCAAGAGAAAATATACATTTATATAAAATAAAATGCATTATGTATCTATATATTTACAGTAGAAATAGTAGATAAATTTTTATTCTAAAATTGCTTTGAATAAATTGATGTCGAGTATGAGGGCGGAGAATCAGAGGTATTGAAGTAAATTAAATTATTGATTAAAAATTTTAAGATTTATTATTTTTAAAAGTTTAGAACTAAAGAGATAATGGAGCTAGAAAGTCATAGGTTGTAACTTGAACTCTAAAGAAAAAAGCTAAAGTATATTCTGATATCAACCTCTTCAAAGTTGAGATGCTCGGCATTATAAATAAAATAGAATATTTAATTTTCAAAGAAATATATTTAGATATGACTTATTTATAACAAAATACACTTCCAAAAAATATCGTTTGGGATTTTTATATTAAATAATTTTATTTGTATGAGGGTTTTTTATAATTTCAGATTTCTTATTGCAAATATTAGGGTGAATAAAAAATTAAATTAAGTAGAGATCAACTCAAGTGTTAAAATCTTGTCAGTCCTTCTAGCAAGTTATGGACCTCTCTGATCTTTCTCTGTTCCTGCCCTACTAAGAAACTCGATAAACTCTTCCTTGTTAAAGGAGCTATTTCTGTTAATCTATTAGAGAAATATTTCATCATCTTTCATAGCAGACACTTCTGAAATGGTCCTCTAACTTGAGAGTGTTTGGATGATATTATACGTTCTGCACAGATTATTAAAAAACTTCTTAGCTTCCTTTTGTTAAGCTTGGGCTTGCGTAGACTAGCCTCTCCTCTCCTCTGCTACCTAAAAGTTAGTACTATAAGCTCCCCTCCTTCTTTATCAAGTATTGTTAAAGTCATCTTTCATAAAAAGTTATTTTTCTTCATAATAAATTTTACAATTATATGAGCCATTTTTCTTCATCAGCACTTTATGTGATTAATTCAATTCAGGCTCTGTAAATTTGCTTAAGACTAAAAAATGAGTGTCAAAGATAAGATTCTATCTAATAATGCAAAATTGGGGCAGACATCATTATATTATTTTTTTGCTTGATGTAATCTTTTGCTAATTCATTGAAAAGCTAAAGTTACGTTTATCTAATTAAAAATATTCCTGCTAAATCTACTCCTTGAATGATTAAGATAATTAACTGGTAAGCACTTTCTGATTGTCTAATTTCTTTTTGAGAGCTATCTCTTTCCTCTTCACTTCTCCAAAAGTAGAAAAAGAAGAGAGCAGGGATACTATTCAATGTAATTATCATGGACCCACCCTGGTGCAGGACTGCCTTAGGGTCCGATATCGATCAATGAGGGATAAGCGAATTCATTCAATCCCTCTTTGCAAGATTCAGACAATGCCTACATATTTCTTTCAGCTAGAAAATTGAAAGTTCTATAAAGGAATTGGCATGCTAAAAAAGGGGGTATAAGATAAAGGAAGAAAATGCATGGAAAAAGACGAAAACTGAATGGGAGAACTTAAAAGAATAAGAAGAATACGTAATAATAGCAAGGAAACTTGTGTCGTCGGCTTCAATAACACCAACAAGACCTTGAGGGAATAACCAAGCTTCGGGTGTCCTAAAGCACGATTAAGGATACAGGAGAGGAGCTCTAAAATACCAGAGGCAATATTTGTATTGATAGATAAACTTGTACCAGCCATTGATCTCAGAGGTACATAAAACAGGTAAGTGATTCAAAGTTGCAGTACTTTTCAATTCATAGTGCTCACCATAGCTCAATCTTATCAAAGAGATCTTCTCATTTGTGAATCTCCAGCTTCGCGCAAGTATAATGGTAAGATTGAAAAGGTCCTTACTCTATAGAGAGAATCTATTCTCAAATGCGACCGAGTTGATATAGATAATGAATGCAAGCGATGTCAGGGTGCTAAGTGTCAAATTTTGGCTAATTACAATCAGCTTCTGATTAAAGTGAACAGATGCAATAGTCGAAATTAGATGCAATTACTTTCGAAATCAGCTATTCTATTTTGCAATTGACTATGTTTTCCTTAAATTATCTATCTATCTATCTCTATATTTAATGTACGGGTCTGTTGTATTTAAGCAAGATCAGTCTAATTCTAGCTTTCAGCAATTGATTTTTGCAAAAATTATTCTATTTAAGCAATCTAACTCTAAAATTAAAAGCAGAGGGTCTGATTTTCAACCAGAGAGGTCCAGAGCTAACTTGAAGAACTGTGAAGATTTTAATCCTTGCACTGATCTCTGATTAATTTAATTTTACCGCATCCCTGATTCTAGCAATATAGTCTCTTCAATAATTCGATGTCTAAAAGGCGCCTAAACTAAATTGAAAATTATTTTTTAAAAACAGGAGGCAATTAAGGAATGAATCAGAGTTAAAGAGTAATCCCAAAAGGCAAAGATAAAGCAATATAATAGCAGGTGTAACCGCGCAGAATATGTCGTGCCAGCTCATGACGTCAATTTAATCAGTGATAGCATAATCATGCATCTATCTTACTGAGCTCCCTTGAGGATTTCTACCTCAAGCATTGCTCCTAGTTAGGGTCCCATAACTTCTTTACTGGGAGATCACTAATCTTGGGCCAACGGGATATAACTTGGGTTGAAGTACAGTTCTTGCACTGCTTTGGGGTTCGCCACAATACACGCTCCTCTATTAAAAACATAACACAACTTGCCACTGATTACTTAATTAGATCTCCTCCAGGGGATAAACTAATTTACCAAAGGCATTGAATAATTTCCTACTAATCTCTTTTCCCTAGCCAAGCTGACTTGGTGCCACTTTGCGGGTCCTAGATTTTAGCTTTCTAATTTAATGTTATTGAAATATATTTTTTAAATAGAATTTAACTTATGATTTACAATCATCTAATCGACAAGATTTTGATTAAATTAATGACACTTCAAATGGATCATACCATATTGATAAGTTTTCTGAATCTCACTCAGAAGATAAGAAAACGAAACTGACCAAGGACCTCAAGCATGTGAAGACGCTACTGAGGTCTTGGATCAAGAATGCATTTGAGTTGAATTTTTCAATTACTAAATTTCTCCTTCGCAAAACTTGCAGAGATAAAATATATGTATGTGTGTGTCAAGAGATTTATTGCCATGTTTATTCAAGAATAAAAGCAAGCAGGACATTAATAAGCATTATAATTGATTTTTTTATGAGAATTTACATCTTGATCTAGAAAGGAGTAAACCATCTCTAAAAAGAATTCGATATAGTTAGATTCATCCGCAAGGCAAGAATTTAATAGCACTGTCATTTTATAATTGCAGATGCTTTGGGATAAATACAGCTCACTCCCTTTTAGCGAGATCTTATTCCTTACTTCAATTCAAACATTCGGAGCGGGGGTATTTCCTTGTCAACCCCTTTTTTTATGAAGATATGAAAAATCAGTATCTTACCAATAATTTGCTAAAAACACAAATTCTTTTGTAGTCATTCAATTTCAGAGGGCCTATCCTTATAATATTCTTAATTATGAAAATACTCTTGTTTTTTAGAAACAGAAAGACAACAAATTATGTTAAAGGCAATTGATATAAAGACGTCTTTATTTTTAAATAAGATCATATGCTTTCAATAAATAGGAAAACAGAGAAGCACTAAAAATATCTATTTTATAAAAGATATTTGTATATTGAGTAGATATATTTTTATTTATTATTCAAGTTAATTTACCGCGAAGTCCATAATATCCTATTATGAAATATTTAGAAGAAGATTTAAATGAATGGGATTCCTATAATTTACCATTGCAGCAAAGTACAAAATGTATTTAATATAAAATTTAGAGTTAGAATTTAATTTAGGTCAGATTAAGTTTGTTGTAGAAGAACTAAGAATGAAGAGGACTCTAATACTGTGAAATAGTTATTTATAATACTCTGAATTAATTATTACTTTAGATATCTTCAATTTGCTATTTATTCAATTTATTACTTATTATATTATTTATTTTCTTTACGATTTAATTTTGGTGGAATAAAATTTTTTTGAAGTTTCTAAAAATTGATTAGGACTAAAATATTTTTGTTTTTTGGTTATAATGCAAGATAATGATTTTTCATATTTTATAAAAAAGAGGTGGGAATGAAAGTCCAAACATTCTTACCATGAAAGAGCAGTAAAAGATTTCGCCTTCATTAAATTCAAATGAATAGCGCTAACATATTATAATGGCAGATAAATAATCAATCTATAGCCAAATTTTCAATCACACCAATTTGCTAGATGCGGATATTCATAAATAGAACATAGAAGAACTAACATTTTAAATTAATTATTTATCATTAAATTAGTCTGCGTCTAATTAATTTTCTTTTAATATTCTTAATATAGCTGAGAATTTAATAAAAAATTAATTTATTTATAAATTAAATTATAAATGTATTCAATAAACAGCAGTTGAAGTGTATCTAATTTAAAGAATCGCTATACCATTCGATTCGGCATTAAATTAAAGAGCTTTACATTCTTGAAACATTTGAGCGTTCAATATTATAAATGACACTAGTTAATTTGAGAAAAAAAAATATTGAGGAAATTAATGAGCTAGCTCATATCTAGATGCTGCACTACAAAGATAATTAAAGTAGAAACTTATATTAATTTATTATAATCTATAGAAAAAAGTGAAGAATGTGGTGGGAAATTGTGATTTTAACTGTAACTATGCTTCAGTCCCTCTGCTTCATTTTTAACCAGTCATCGATTTTAATTAAATTCCATTTAATGTGACTTTAATCTTAATATATTAAGGATTTATTTATCTTATTTTATTCTTAATTATAATAATAAAGTGAAATTATTATATTCTTGGGAATTTCTTATATATCAATCAGGAAGATGCAATCTCTATCAAGGAATACTTTCATCAAATTTATCTCTAGGTACTAAAGAATTCAGAAATTTGTTCTTTAAAATGTAATTAATTTACTTCCATGACTTTTAGCAAAGATTATAAATCAAATTATGATTATTTTGTATTAAATTATTCACTATAATTTACCTTTTAGAATTAACATATCAATGCAATAAATCTTAGAAGACACTAAGAATAGTTAAGAACTTAGTGTTTTCTGAGGAAGGAGGGTCTAAATTCTCTTCCTTCATTACTAAATAAACTCTCAGAAATTAAAAGAGTCATAAGCACTTAGAAAAAGGATCCAGTGATTATTAAAGCCAGCATTTTTAAGCAAAATAAGTTACTAAATCCTCTAAACGCACTCAAGCTAGTCACAGTCCTTCAATAACAAATTTCAAATATACAAATAATTGCACAATTTTAATTCAAGAAAAGGTTTGAAATAAAAAGTGAAGATAACTTAAGCACTTCAAAATAATCGTTGAATAAGATGTAGAGAGTTCATCAAAGAGACTAGAATAGGAGTCAGATTCTGAACTTTTAAACTGATAATCTAACGAAGACTATACCTCAGAATTTAATGCAAAATCGGAAGACATTATAGTTAAAATTTAAATGAAAATCGGAATTAAGTAAAAATAATAAATGAAGAGTTTTAAAATGTTGGCCTTTAAATTATGATTTAAGGAGCACAATATGGTACTTATTATATAGCCCTTAAATTATAAAAATAGTTTGCTCTGCTGCCAAAATTAGCCAAGTTCGAAAACTTATGACCGAGATAACTCGTTACCCAGGCCTCGTAAGAAGTATTTGTAAAGTTGAAAGTTGCTTAGAATATAATACTTAATCGAATTATAATAATCTCAGGTAAATATCTCACATTTAAACTGCCAAGGATTTATAATTTATTAAATCATTTATTAATTTATTATCTTTAAATTAAATTCTTAGCTATTTATTAAAGATACAGATAAAATTAAACCAGAGAGAGATTTATATAACTATTACAGTTAATAAATATATTTAAACCTAATCTCCACCACACTTTTAAAGCAATGACAGTTAATGCAATTTAAGATCTTCTTCTTTATTTTAACATGCTATGAAACTCCTCTACTTAAAATATAATGCTCTCTCCTCCTCTTTTAGCAGACAGTTGTTAAATTTTGTTCTTCGATAGCTATGATTAATTCTTCCTTCTTTTCATTCTACATTTAGCTCTAAAATTCTAAAATTATTAAACTCCATTTCATTAGAATTTAAAAACTAATTTGTGTCACTTTTTTTCCCTGAAATTTCTACAACCTGCTAAAGCTTAAAGATAAAGCATTTACTTTGAAGTGATGTGGTTTCAATGTTTGCTTAAATAAAGAAGAAGATCTCAAATTGCTTTAGCTGCCATTACTTTATTAGTTGGATGGAGAAAAGGCTTAAATATATTTATTCATTGGAAAAGTAATATAAATAGCCCTCTGGTTTAATTTCTTCTGCATCATTAAAAAGAAAGCATCCTAATTTGCATTATTTTTAAAGGTATAATGCAAATATTTCTCAGATAGATCAAACCTCCAATAATGAAGAGAATAGTAAGAAAGCTTTTGCCATTCAAATTAAATAACAAAAGGACTCTAAATTTACATTTTTAAAACTATAATAAACTAGAGAATTTAAAAGAAAGCATTTCTAAAAGCATGCTCTATTAGCTTTGAATCCAAGTTTGACTAAATAATTTTCGTTTGAAATATGGAAATATCAGCAGCAGATGCCAGCCTCCCCCATCATTAAAAAAATGCAATTTTACACTCAGCCGACTTGGCTACGGTGGGTGCAGCCTCAACAACAGTACTCAGCCGGACACCTCCTCGGCCCTCCAGTTTACCGATGATTAAATTCTCAGTACCCTTGGGGGAGGTCCTTGCCGAGGTGAGAGCTAAAGATGACCGAGGATCCTTGTAGCAGTTCCCTCATCGGTAAACTGGAGGGCCGAGGAGGTTTGCAGCTGAGTGCTGTTGTCGAACTGCACCCACCGTAGCCAAGTCAGCTGAGTGTAAAATTGCATTTTTTTAATGATGGGGGAGGCTGGCGTCTGCTGTTGATATATCAGTATTTCAAACGAAAATTATTTAATCAAACTTGGATTCCTAGCTAATAGAGCATGTTTTAAGAAATGCTTTCTTATAAATTCTCTAGAATAATAACTTATTTTTTTCCTCTAAATTTTTATAAAATTAATGAAATTATTTTTTGGACTTGAGTATAGTTCGCGATGTTTAACAAAAAAATAATCTTAAGGAGGGTACATTTAATTATTGAAGGTAGTTGCTAAATCTTCTTTTAATAAATATAATAACTGAAAAATATAATTACTGAAAATGCTTATTTAATTTACAATATAACAAAAGATAATTTAATAGCTTTTAAGAAATTTCAAATTTTTGATAGATCACTTTATAAGAAAAGTATTTCTAAGATTTAAAAATTTTTATTGATAAATAATTTTCAGTCTTATTAATTTTCTGACTCTTCAAATCTCCAACTTAAATCTCCCTTTAAGAATTAATTTTTCCACTTATTATTTATAATTAAGAAGGATTTTAAGTTAGAATAACTTGACAAGGCAGATAAAGACAAGTTATGAAACTGATAAAATACGACAAATTTACACAAATTTTCTTGACAATTTTACTAACTTTAATTTAAATTCTTGTTTATCTTTTTATCACTCCATCATAAAAGTATTAAAATTAAAGATTAATTTTCAAAAAACTTTTAAATTCAAATTACAAATATCTATAATAGCTCCTGAAGAATAAAGCTCAGAAAATTTCAAATATCAAAATTTAAATATTATTTAACTAATTAAGGAAACAATAAATGCCAAAACTTTTTTTTTAAAAATTAAAGATAAATAATGATAACCATCTTTTATATTTTTTATTAAGTGATAGATGTGAATGGGAAAGTGAGATTATTTTTTCAATTAAGTTTTAAATAGGTTTTATAAATGCCAGTGATAATAAAGTGCAAAGATAAGTCAAATAATTATTAACTAAAAAGGGCCTTAAACTCTCCATTATAATTTAAATTAAAATCTCAAAGCATTACTGAGTTCGTTATTGAGCGGAGTCAATGTATGAATCAAGGATTTCTTTCACTAATCTTGTGTTATGTTAACAACCAATTTTCATTTCTTATTCATACCATAATTAATATTTTTATAAAATAAAAGTTGTTATGAGAATTGATTTGGAGTTGTAGGATAACTTATAAATATTTTTTGTTAAATATATATGTGAAATAAATTAATTAGAATAAGTGATCAAAAATTTCATCTATCTAAATAAAACTTTTTTGACTTTTGAGTTTCATATATTTATTTTATTTCTTAAATAAGAACATAAATATTTATTGTGGATATTTTTTAATATTGAGTAAAAAACATGCTCTTAAAATAATTTAAGCATTTAAATCTTTCTTTCTATTTTAAATTTGCATAATAAAATTTTGATATAATTTAATTTTTAACTTTGAGAAAATATAGGTTGTAGAATTAATTGTTGATAGACTTAAAATATACTTGATTATAATGTTTTGGAAGACGACGAAAGGAAAACAAAGTATGTTTAGATTTCTGGAGAAGAATGTGAGGAAGGCGGACAAGTTTGGGGCTCCAGTTTCTCTAACTTTCAAGAAGGAGGTGACTTACAAATCCACCTTCGGAGGAATAATGTCCATCATCTCTGTCGTAGCCACTTTAGCTTACTTAATCTCCTATTCACCAATTAAAATGTATTTCAAAAATTATTTTAACAAATATCTTAAATTTAAGTTATTCCCTCAGAAAATAAAATTATAAGAAGCAATTGAAAAGGAAAGATACTTAAATAGTATCAGTGCATATCACAGATATATCTATTCCTTTATTTTATCAAGATTAACCAAGGATTAAATTTAAAAATAAATTTCATTTTATTGCATGAGTGAAAGAAACTATAAAATTTAAATTTGTTTAATTATAATCAATTAATTTCTGCGGCAATAGATAGACGTAGCATTCAATAGAAAATCCTATACTTTGAGCAACACCTATTACCAATTTATTTAATTTTAACTACACTGTTTAAAAGAAAATTATTTAATTTGCCATATTTTTTTTATAAAAACACCTTTATCAACAAAGACTTATACACAGACGATTAAGACGTTGTGTCTAGGAAAATATAATCATTAAGAGAAACTGATTTAAATTTGTGTTCGATTTATCTGAATTCGATTTTGCAGTGCAGCTTAATTACCGTGGCACAAATACCACCATCGCTTCTTAAATTATTTTCAATTTAATTAAAACCTTGTATTAAATATTATGAAATTTTCAAAATAACCTTTTTTATGTTTGCTTCTTCTAACTTTATTGGTTATTTTTGTAACTTGCAGTCCTATTTCTCACTAATTAATTTAAATTGAAATATTCACTAGCCTACTATGAATTCTCGTCGCACTTAAAGCCAAACTATACCACCAATGAATTCCCTTAACAGTTTGAATATAATTATATCCCTCTCGATAGGTGTAATATCAAATATTTTATAAATAAAATTATTTAAGATATTAAATGTGAGGTGCAATGATACGAGGTTCATTTAATTTTATAATAAATTAAATTTAAAAAATTTAAATTGATCTAATTAATTAGTCATATGTATTCAAAGTTAATAATTTTTCTTGAAAGCCATTTTAAACGCAATCTAGATTCAATTGCTACTTATTTTATTGTTTCTAAATAAAAGCAAATTAAATTCTCTCATTATTAGTAAGCTAAGCTTCAATATATGTTTTTAATTTTTTAATTAATCTTTTCGTTGTGTAATTAAGCTTGTCCTTAATTTAAATAATAGACTGGAACTTTATTATTCTTGTCTTTGCTTACCACTCTAATTCATTAAACCTTGAAAACAAAATCTTCATTAATTTTGAAATTACTTTGCATGCACATTTAGAAAGAAAATAAACTTAATTAATTTGATGCTCTAAAGAAACAATAATTATTTTCTCCTTGGCCTCATTTTAAGATTCTTAAGTAGCATTTTAAAAATAATTTTATAATTTAGTGAATAATTTCATGGGATAAGCGAATGATAATTATTCTAACTGGTGGTGCCCCCAGGTATAAAATTTTACTTTACTAGGGCCTGGGGCTTCCTAGAGAAAGCTTTTCTATTTTCGCCTTTCCTATTGCAACTAAGCACTGCTCTAATAAAATAATTAAATCTGTTTTATATTTTTGCTCTCTATAAATTTCCCTAACGATATATGCAGGACAAAAGAGGAGTCAATAAAAATAAAAAATTATTTTAATAGTCGGATCAGCTTTAAATATAATAAAATATATTTATTTTTAAATAGCTCCTATCACAGATGTCCCTTATAACAGCTACTCTATCACAATATTTAATATTTATAAATAGGTTTATCAAATATTTTGAGTCTGCTTCTTTCGAATCCCCGATCAAGTATTTTAAACTTTGAAATAATTTTGAGTATTACATCTATTCCAACTAAACTTGCAACCAATATATTATTTTAAAAATAAATAAAGCAATTTCTCTCTCCTTTATTTAAAATAAGGTAAGATAAAATGCAAGATTGAAATTTTTTAATTTTTTTTTTATAGTTTACGCTTATTTCAGCTCTGAGACTAAGGATGTGCTTTTTAAATTGTAGAAGCAGGTAGCTTACCTCAAAGACTCTTGGCTTTACTCCAGTTTAGAAAATTAAAACTTGACTTATACATCAGTCAATATAGATTATATTTTAGTCCGATACTACTTTTCAGACTCCAGCGTCCGATATGATGATTCTCTAATAAATATTTACTTCACTCTTTATTTAAATTAAATTTTCATCACCCAAGATGAAGCAATAACCACGACGCATAGACAAGAATAAGGGGTATTTATGTATTATTCATCATAAAGAATGCTTTATATATCCTTATAATAAATAAAATTGTTGAATCTTTTAATTATATTGAGGATAATAAATAATTTAATCTCCCTAAAGTATATAATCTTCTGAACGCTCTTTCAGCAACTGGAGGAATCTCTTCAGTAATTCTCTTGATCTTTAGTTTAGTCACTCAGCGCATTTAAAAAACTTTATAAACCCATCATATCTCTATAAATAATAAATACTAAGTAATAGTTCTGGAGTTTACTTCCTCCACATGATGAAGCAGCTATTTATATGCATCAATGAGCAAGATAATTTTCAAACTGATTATTATTTAAAGTCCTTTATTTTTCTTTCTTCTTAAAAACTGATCAAACGAGAAAATCCAATTTAAAACCTCCTTCTCAAACAAAACTCAGACTACCATCTTCATTTATTTATTAACAGATATTTCGAATTGTAAATCTTTAAATAAACATTTTTCCCTTCTAATTTAAATCATTTACACTCAATCATTTAGAAAATACTATAAACTTGGATAGATCTGGCTAGATTATTTTTCACTCTCCTCTATATTTTTTTTTTTTCTTTTTTTTAGATTGAGGATTAAAGCAATTATTTGAAATCTCCGATGAGCTCCACTAATAAGAACAGCAGGCTTAATAAAATTAAAATATCATTTATAATTTACTTACTATTATTGCTAATAAGATAGGGAGAAAGGAAGATTCTACCATATCGCTTTTCCAATGTCAGCCTGTTAAAATAATTCCTTCTTTTTAAATTGAGACAAATGAGAAAGGTGTTAGGATTGAATCTAGCTTATTATTTAATCCGAGATAACAAAGAGAAAGAGCGATGAAGACAAATCTACAGACAGGTTGAATAAAATATGTATGTTTGTTTTATTTAATTAAAATGAATTTACTGTCTCCACCAAGTAAACTTCTTAATTAAGTTTCCAATCACACTGGAAAGAAATTTATAAAATTATTATTTAAAGTTGTTTAATTTGTGAAGCGCGTTATAGAGAAAAGAATAAATAGCGCTTTTGAGTTGAACATCTCAGTGATGAAGATATATTTTATAGTTTTAAGTTTGCAATAAGAATGACCATGAGAAGTTTCATACCCTGCAAATGCCGAAAGCTCACAAGATAGGAGATACTTGCAAATGGAAAAATAGTGATAAGTAATAACCTAACTTATTTTATCTTGCTTAGAAAGGGATAGAGATTTTGTAAAAGGAATTTGATATTGTCAACTTCATTAAGAAGGGAAGGATTGGAAAATATTTAAATATAATTTGGAGAAGCGATTGGTGAGATAGCTCTAACTCCGCTTTAAAGACACCTTATTCCATATTTTAACAAAAATATACTCGCTCTTGATCAAATTTTAAATATTCATAACACTAAAAACCATTCCTTTAACAATTTATATGGTTTTAAAGTTTAAGAAAACAAATTTTGCTTTTAAGAATTTTAATGCAATAAGTAAGTTTGATCAAAGTGGAGGGAATATAATGAGACAAAAAACAACCACCAACATTAAACAAGTACTCAAGAAGACTATGAAGACTAAGAAATCTCAAATATAGATGAGAATTTAATTAAAATTGGTGATTATTTAAAATAATATATGGAGAGTTGCAAAAAAGAGGCAATTGAAATGATTGATTTTCACCCTGAACTGCAGTTTTTTCGAAACCTCATCAAAAATTAATATGGGTTTCTTCTTTTTTCAACTTCATAGACCCTCTCAGTAGAGAGACATGATTAGCATACACTCATTCTACTTTAATATTTATTTCATCTAAACTAGTGACGCTTATAGCTCTATACTGAACGCTCCCACACAAAAGTTGCAAGAAAATAAAGTTCTTATAATTTGACACAGAAACAAATGGTCTAATTATTATTTAAATTTGACACCCTTTAACTGCTTATTTATTCCATTTTAATTTAATAATTAAATTAATATAATTTTCTATTAAATTCTCAGCTATAATAAAGGAATCTTTTCTCAATTAAGAGTTATTTAATTTTTTCTTTACTCTCTTTATACTTTTTGAGATCGATAAGCTTTGAACCCAAAAATATTTAATTTTCTTTGTGAGTAGTATGTTACCTCCAAGAAGACCTAGTAATTCGTAAAAAATCTACGTTTCTAATTCTCAATAAAACTTTATAACCTATATTTTTAAGTTTCACTATAGATGGAAAAGATGATCTTCCAGCAGCAATTAGTAATAATTCTAGACGAGGTGAAGAGAGTAGAACTCCCGACAGTAACATAAATCTAAGCCATACTGACTTCACTCCCCTCTCCTACGATGAAATTAAATAGACTTTGTTTGGTAAAATCATTTTAATAGATTAATTATAACACAGCATTTTTAAGTAAATAGCAGGAAGCAATTATAAAGTAGAGCAAGCATCAAAACAAGGCGAGAAAGAACCACAAAAAGAAAGATATTGATAAATGAGAGCCTTAAATTTTAAGAGACTTGATTAAGTCATATTTTAATCAATAAGATATCTTCTTCCTCTAAATTAATCCTGTAAAATAAGCGATTACTATGAATAGGGATTTAAACTGTCATTTTTAAAATTGATTTTCATGCTATAATAATTTAAAGCAAACACTTCAAATATATTTCTAGAATCCCATCAATATTCCCACAATAAGGTTCACGATTTTTCAATTGCATTTTTAAATAAGGATAAAAGCCAGAATATAATTCTGAGTAGTAGTATCAAATAAAGGTAGAGAATTATTGATTAATAAAATGAATAACAATTATCAAGAGCAGTCATAGTTCACTGGCGGGTATTACAGCTCTCCTTCCCTAGCATCCAAAGCTTTAGATAGTATTTAAGCTAAGTTGCAGTCTCAAAAATTCTATGACAAGATAGAAGCCATTGAAATAATTTCTCAATTGTTGACACGCTTTG
>JAJKFJ010008628.1:0-15381 GCA_027382625.1 Tetmemena sp. SeJ-2015 | reverse complement strand
TTCTAATCGAAGTTCTTCATCAGAAAATAGAGCACTTCTGAAAATTCTTCTTGTCCAGCACCAATTGTGTGTGCACATAAGAATCTGACTAAAGCAAGCACTCGTGCAAAAGCCTAAGTGCCTTGTAAAAAATACTTTACATTTAAATTGTAGTCAATTCGAAACTGCTGCTCTTCCTCTTAATCTTAGCCAGCGCCTGTAAGTTTATAGTTCTCAATGAAATGAACACTTGAGCGAGGCACACCTAGGTTTAGAGCTACTCTCTCTATCTTCAAATCCAAAACATCCCTTAGTCGCTGTTCTTACTCCATCAGATTCATCTCTATTTAGAAAATGAATTTAAAATAAAAATCTTGGAAGCCCTTCTGACTGGAGAGTTTTTGAAGGTTCCCGGCTTTGATTGGTAATCATGAGTGTTCTCAGGCTAGTAGCATCCGTTACTGATCTTAGATTCTTCATGCTTCTCAAACCTTCCCGATTCGTATAAGACAGCCTGCTCATGTGGTATCGCCCCTCCCCCTGAAGTTCCTCTGTTGAACTCGCTTTCAAATTCCTCTTACTGGAATTCCTTTATGAGTTACTCCTCAAGCTTATCAGCGTTTGTAAGAACTATCTAAGGGTAAACGTACTTTCTCTGTCTGCAACGCTGCAGCACTTCTCTGTAGAATAAAGTTTCTTCCTCTGAGGCTGGAACCTCCTCTTAAGCCCCGTCAAACACCAGAATTTAAGACAACATATAACTCTTAAAATATTGATATTTAAAATTATTGAGTGTGGCTTTCTCTTAACAGTCTTACTCTCTTAAGTAATGTCTTGAGGGAACAATTCTTGATCCTTCTTCCAAAACTCCCAAAGTTTTAAAGCGTTTCTATGGTCCCTTTACTCTATTTGAACTTTGTTTTTGGCCTTGCCCTTCAGCAATAGAGTAACTTTTATATAAGATGCGTATATATTGAAAAAATTTTGTGCCTTACTTGCTCAAGCTCTCTCTCATCAAATCTGCTTTATCCCTTGGTATCGTGTACTATAATTGCACTTGAGTATGCTAATTATTCAGTGCTTGCTTTTTAAGCTTCAACTCCCTTTTGGTCCTCTCTTACTAGCATCTCCACTCTATTCTTTACTTCTTGCTCAATTTATTTGCGAGGAGACTACCCTCCACTTGACTTTTAAGTGGCGGCTGCTTTCTATCCCTGATTCTTTTTGTAAACCGTTTTACTCTTTTTGTCCTTTATTTAAGGCTTCTTTTTCTTGGTCTCAAGGAGACTGTTCATGATAGACTCAGCCTGAGATGCATTCAAATCCTAGTTTAGTAAAGATTGCATCAGTTCAATAAATATAAATCCTTGTTTAAATTATAAAGATCAATAGAGCATAGTAAGTTATAAATTTATATAAAGCATATAAATCCATTTAAAAAAAAGTTTTAGTTCTTTAGGCTGAGATAGTGAACGCTTAAGCTTGATGGAATTATTCTCTCCACTTGGAGGTGAAGCTTAGTCGGCTTGCTGTGAGAACTATACCTATTTTTAGGTTGGGTTAATGCTTTCAATAAAAATTAAAAATGGATCTCTATTTATTGAGTGTGCTATTTCTTTTCTTGAGGAGATTAGCTTTCTGAGAAAAAGTTTCCTCTCTTGTTTGAGAGTAAAGTCCAAAAGCCCCCAGTCCTTGCTTCTTCCCAGGCATGTGAAAAGTTCATTAAGTATAAAGTATATACTATAAACACTTATTTTGAATAGTTTCTAGCGTTGTGGTCTCCCTAGCAGAGATGATTCTAGTTTCCCTTGACCTTAGCAAGGGCTGAGTCTTTGCTCTTATCCGAGTTCGCTTTTTAAGTAAGATTGCGGTGAACTAAGTGGTTCCAGCTCCCTCCTCCTAGTTAACTACTTCTTTGAACTTGGCATCCTTAATGCAGATACTCTTCTTCACATGAGGCGGGAGATGTCGCACATCATACAGAGACCGATATAAGGTTTTGATCAGAGAACTTTTTCCACTACCCGACGGGCCTAAAATAAATATCGACTTATTTCTAGAGAGATAGAATTAAATAAGTATGTCGGCATGATTTGGGATCTAAATAAGCATAAATATTGTATAAGAAAGTAGAAATCTGCTTGTGAACCTTTGGATTACGAGTGAGTTGTGGCTTTTCAAAGCCCACTACCTCATACTCCATAATTCGCTCTCTCAAATCCTAAATCTGCCTCTTTATCATCTAATATTATACACATCAGTTAAAAGTTTATAATAATAATCTACTCGATAGAAGGGACAGTAAATCGAGAGGCCTGGAATAAATTGCTTGTGCCTATATTGCCACTTTCACGAGTTGCGAAAGGTCTGCTGCTTGAGTCAACCATATTTAGTTGTATTAATTTGGTTTACAGTCTATCTTACAAATGATAGATAGATTTTACTTTAATTAAATAACCCTCACACTTTTATTATTCTAGAAATCAAACTTATTAGATTAACACTTATATACACTCTTAGTTAACTCTTTTAAACTATATTTGAAAGCTAACCAATTAAGTAAGTAAAATATCATTAACTATCGTAAAAATAACTCATTAGAGGCTTTAGTTTTTATTCCTAATGGATTGGTATTACTATTATTGCTAATTGATAGTCTGCTTTATTTTGAACCTCTTGTTGTTGCGAGGAAAACTAAGGTCTCTACCTAACCCCTTAAGCACTGCGGCTTTATCGTAGTAGCTTTTTCTCATTACTCCCTCCTCGTCTGCAACCCCACCACTTTAATTATGTTAAATGTAGGCCAAGTGCTACCTTGAGAGATTGTTAGCGGCAAAATCTGAAACTGAATGAGAACTGTTAGAAGACTCGTTCTGCTTAGAGAGTGATAGCAAAGAATAAGGCAAGTAACTATAATTAAAGTCATATGTGAAATGAAAATGCAAGTTGTGACCAGAAGCAGTATAAGGATTATCTTTGCTTTGATGATTTGTGTGATGCGAAGACGTCTAAGAGTTGTTGCTATTGAAGATCCTAATCTTAAATCTGACATTGTCTAATTCCTTCTTCGTCAAATTATACAAACTCTTTTAATTCTATCTCAATGGTTAATCCAATGGTTGTTCTTAATTCTGCTTTTAAGAAATCTTCGAAGTATTTGGATCCTTGACCAAGATTTGTGGACTAATTAAAGAACTTTTGAGAGTCTCATTCGATATCATGCTTTGATTTTTCTTTTGCAACTACAAAGGTGAATCCGTGCTTTATTTGAGCACCTTGAGTTCCTCAAGTTTGAGCTGTGCTTTGAGATTTCTCTCCTCCTAGATGTGGCTTATGATTCCAAGCTCTCTCAAAACCTCATTCTAATTCCGCATAGCCAGCTGTTTATATCGTGACATGCTGTTGATGTTACGAAACTTTTTACTGAAGAGATGCTTATGAGGAGAGCTGAGAATTTGAGCCCCACTCGCCAGCATAGAGCTATTTACTTAGATACCGCTCTACCCTAGCTTAGAAGAGTTCTTTGCTAATGAAGTATTGAGTTCCTCCTTGGATTAATTCCTAGCGGGAGAATGAATTTACTCCTCATGTTTAAGGCTTTCTCTGCTCCTGGAGCGTTGAACACTGGACTCATCCTCATAAATATCCCCAGCGTTTATGTGCTGATTGATGATGAGAGAAGCTGCATTCTTTGAGATAGACTCAGTGAGTTTGTCATTTATGCTTTGCAGTTTACTCCTAAAGATAGTACCTTTGTGAAATAGCGTCTCTTTGTCATTCTTTTGTGTTTCAGTGGACTCAAGGTGCTTGAAAATATTTTTTGCATAGATCAGAGACTGCTCTTGATCATACCTGTGTCCATAAAGTTATTCGGCAGCGCGAGAAAGATTCTTAATGTGCTCAGATTGTTTAACCTACTGACTCTCCTATTAAAAATGCACAAAATGATAACTTATTATACTTTTAATATTCTAAAGTAACTTTATAGGGTTTCTGGAACTTCTTTTTTAGAATTGAATCAGTTTAAAGAGTATTCAGAGTCACAAAGTCACTGCTCTGAGATACCAATCTAGAAATTGACTTCCCATTTCCTAACCTGGAGGCAACTAAGTGCTATTTCTCGCTCAACTTGCTTCCATATTCTTTCTCAAATTCGTTTTGATGCGTGACACACTCATCTATAGCGAAATTTTATTTCAAGTTTATAAGTCTGTTGGAGGACTTGTCAACTCTCAAAAGCCTCAAGGCTGAATCATTATCGCCTCTAAACGAGTAATCGTTTTGCTAAGTGCTAGATCTCTGAAGCCTTTTAAGTTAAGAGTTGTTATTCTAATTTTAAAAGGAGATTTAGAAGCCATACTCATCAAAGGACGACTGATTGAGAAGCTGCTTATTAGATTGATCTTGGTAGCTTTTTATCTCAATTGCTGGTTGCTTGTTTTTGTCACCTTCAACAAAACTATTGAAGCCTTTCAATGCATTACGTTAGTTTCTAGACTGCTTCTTTACATAAAAATGTAAGTTATGAAAATTAAATGATTCTTGAATTGATACCTCTGCAACTATTAGACTTAGGCTTCCTTTATATGCTTGATGACTGTGGACATACTCACATTACTTTATAGATCTACTATCGCTTTCCTTTAAGTATTAATAAAATCATTCCAATCCACTAGTTAGCTGTTGCTTTGCGCTTGTTCAATTTGCTTCTTAATTAAGAAAGTAAGTCTCTATCTCTCCTGCTCATCTTGTATTATCATCTCCTGTTTAGGAACAGCTGATTTATATTTTCCATAACCATATTTATAATAGCCAAGAATAGTTTAAAGAGTTAGTATTTACTAGTGGGTGAATCTCTAGATTCTTTCATAGCAAGAGAGAATCTGGAGGGGCTGTTATCAGTTATATCATCTCTAAAGCTGATGTCTCCTCTTTTAATTTACCCCTGTGGTTGAAAGCTAAGATTGGTAATTGACTGAATGTGAGTTGAAACGCTTGGCTAGACTCCACCATAAGAAACATCGTCTTAAGTTTGCTCTCTTTGTTTGAAGTTGCTATCATTCTCTTTTCTAGTCTTGCTCTATTTAACTTGTGCGGCTTGCTATTAATTTATATCTGAATAGGTTTGCTCAACACTTTAGTTCATGCTTGGGTATTCTCGTTATTGAAGCTGTTACTAAGGCTTAAATTTATTGTGCCTAAATTTTGAATCGTTTATAAGAGAGTGTTGCTTGTTCTGAGTATGCTAATTTATGATAGTCTGACTTAACCTCAAAATGATATATGTAAGATGGACTAGATTAGATTTGAGGAAGGTCCTTAGATTGACGGTTAGTGTCTGGATTTTAGATTAGTGGCTCGTTCTACTAACGATTAGTGAGATTGAGTGGCTAGCTCATAATGGGTGGCAAATTCTGATTATTATTGTTGAATCTGTATCCGAAAGTCATATCTCCTGCTTTTCTTTCCTAACCAGCTTCCTTTCTCTTCTACATTTCTATTTAACTGTGGTTGCCATTATTTTCATATTTAGACTGCTTGTTTTCTTAAGAAATGGGATTTTTAACTAATTAAACAGCTTGCTCCTTCTACTCAATATTGCTATTGTAGTTTATCTATCCCATTTCACTTCGGGATCCATCGCTCTGCTCTACATTCATTGTTAGATTAAATTATAACTCATATTTGATTGCAATAATACGATCATGATGATCTCTCTAAATAAACTGAAATAAATAATTTAAAGACAAAATATTTAAATGAAAAAGAGCAAGAATAATGCACTCGCAGCGGGATTAGGCCTCAACTTTGGAGGAGAGACGCTAATGGGTGATGACTCCTCAAATCCTTTGGGCTCTGACACGGACCAAAGAATAATTGCAGAGAAGAGGATCCATGATGAGATAGCCAAGGGTTCTCAGAGGCTGGTGCTTGAAAATTTTAAACTACAAGATTTGGCTTTCATGAGTGGCATACAGTGGGATGGACTTATAGAAATCGACCTCCATAAGAACAATCAATGCAAATATTGATAGTCTTACTTTTTAAGAACTACTTGTCGTCCATTGATGTGCTAAACTAGTTTAGAAACCTAAGAGTGATTAAGGCGAGTGATAACTACATCTAGGAGATTAATCTCAACTTGTAGAGACTGGAAGATCTAGATCTCCACAATAACTACATCACCAAATTCCATATCTCTCAACTTAAGTCCATCTCATTTTAATTCCCTTTGCTGCATTCGTTGCCAAAGATTTAGAAGCTAAACTTGAATGCAAATTAAATCAGTGACTTTAGAGTGGAACTCAAGCCACCCTCCTCTCTATCACTCCAGTATCTAGATATAGGAGGCAACTAATTAGACTTTGGAGGAGGCCCTGGCGGTGGAGGTATGATCGGTGGTGCGCAAGGAAATAATATAATTTTTATTCTCTCTTTATTTCTTTCTCATTCTCATTTAAATAACTACGAGTTCTATGAGTTCGTGGAGAAATTAAAGAAGCTGAAGAACTTGAAAGCTCTGGTGCTGTCTAACAACCCATTCGTAGATGAGAAGAAGTTCGACTAGATAGTTTCTTAGATGCCCTCCCTTGAGATGTTCAACTTTGAACGAGCTGATGAATATCGTAAGCAGGTTATGGAGGAGGACAAGAAGGGTGCGAAAGACTTCGGCCGCAAAAACGACAAGAAGAAACAGAAGGGGAAACAGAAGATAGACAAGGCGTAAGCTATTAAAGTACTCTCTTTAAAACTATGGTAGGATGTTTTACTTCCCGACACTAGAGTTACTATGTCATAACTTGGAGGCAGCTAACAGCCACCCATCACATGCTCTGGATCATCTGAAAGATCTGGCTCAAGACGTAGACAAGATAACTGAGCACCTAGAGATGATAGACGAGTATTTTGCAAAAGGCAAGGACGAAATAGAAGTGGTAAGATTATATTAATTTGCTCACTTGCTTTTTTAGAATGACCTGATTCAGGACTTCATGCAGAACGCTCAATTGCTGATAGATAACCACTTTGAGTTGCAGAACATCATGCTAACTATACTCTCTAAGCTTTCCATCATCAAGTTCTATGATTTTGGAATCAGTTGCTTCAACACGCTCAAAGATTCAAAATCCCACTTTAAGTAGTTAGGGTTTTAGATTTGATGGTGGCGGGGAGAGAGATGGAGGAGAGAGTAATCGATGTGCTTAAAAGAGAAGTCATCAACAAACTACAGTAGTAGAATCCTGAGATGATTCCTGCTTCTTTGTTAAGAGGATTGCATGAACTTGTGAAGCTTACTGGAAAGGCAGAAATGCTTATGGGTCTCTATGAGAATTTCTTCCCTTCTTGGTTGAGAACTCTCCTCGATAGAATCAATTCCTTCAGAAGAATTGGTTCTACTTTCGAAGATAACGCTCACTTTGACTCCATCATCGCTCTAATCAGTGTCTCACTCAAGAACTGCCGCTCAAATGTCCAGATTGCAGTAAAGAAGGATCTGATACCACTGATAGTGGAGATTTTGGATGAGAGCACTTGGGAGCAAGAGCGCTACATCAATTTGCTTAGGATAGTGGAGTACATGTGCCTCTAAGGTGATGGCGCTGCTAATAAGTTTGTGGACAAGGCTGTTCACAATAACATCATGAAGAACATAAGGCAGAGCATGCATGTCTACAAAAAGAACAATGACTTGAAGGATGAGGACTCTAAGGATACCGAAGAGAAGGTCAAGTTGAAATATCTGACAGTGGCAGCAGAGATAGATGCTCTGGGTGGACTGTTAGAGGCTGATAGGAATAAGCGACAGTCGATCATCAACGACAATCTACTGGAGGAGATGCTTCAAATTACCTCTCACTATAAGACAGATCCAGTGTTGCTGACTTCACTCTGTAAGTTCGCCAGACAGCTGTTCTCTAGGGAGGAGATGAAGAACAATTAGCATCTGCTTGAGCCTAAAATAAAGAAGATGCAGAATCTGGTGCAGCTTATCCCTTATCTTGGACTCAAGAAGTATGAGGACCTTCTGAAAATGGTTTCATATAGAAAATTAATTGCTCTTATATTATTTGGTCACTATTAATTTAGAATATAAATGGCTCGAAGGTACTATGACCCAACTAGTTTCGCAGATAAGGAAAAGCCAACTCAACTGTAGCACTTGGACGATGTAGTGGTGCAGGAGCTTTTCATAGCCATCATAAACCTCATAAACTTCTTCTGCGAGGAAGCAGAGCGGGTGGGCTCCTCTCCCATCTTTGAAGAGGTATCTCAGTCTCTGAATGAGGCAAGCAGAGAAGCCGCTCTATTCAATTTATAAAAACCAGTCAATATTATAATAAATGAGTAATTGCTTAGAAGTTCCTAATGATGATGTGAAGTTAGCAGTGGTGGAATGCTTGAACAACGTGCCACTTTCTGAGTTCGATACTGAAGAGATAGCTACCATCATTCGACTGCTTGGCAGCTACAAAAACATCGGAGCTGGTAAAACAGAATATGTGCTGGCTAAGATCTTTTGGATTATGATGAAGCTAACTAAGGACAAGGAGAGTGACTCTGGCAATAACTTTAGAATTAAGTTTGGAGAGAAGGCTATCACTGAAGCATTGGACATACTCATCAGAAATCAAATGAGAGTTGTTGAGGACCCTGAAGAAGAGATGGAGAAGCTAGCTTCAATTTAATTGCAGAGAATATATATTAAGCTTTGAGCATATCGTGTGTACACTTCCTAAAATTCACATCCATCAATCCTGACTTGAAGAAATACATGAGCAGTAGGCATGATGAATTCAAGCAAGCTCTTTATGCTGATGAGTAATCATCATTATAATATTCTGAATGGTTTTACCAATTGATTTTAGTTATGAATGCACGAGCTTTGAGCTATCAAAATATCCTATCGAGCTGGAAGAGACTTGGCTTGGTCGTTCGATGGACGTGCTCATCTATGCTGTGACAGGAGTAGACTCGATCTCTCCCTACAATTATGTGTCGTTTAGGTTGCTGCAAAGAATGGCAGACATACTCATGAACA
Organism: Tetmemena sp. SeJ-2015; assembly: GCA_027382625.1. NCBI lineage: Eukaryota > Ciliophora > Spirotrichea > Sporadotrichida > Oxytrichidae > Tetmemena > Tetmemena sp. SeJ-2015. The sequence goes on along the minus strand of JAJKFJ010008628.1, from coordinate 6,362 downwards.
AAGTCGACATAGATGTGATAGATCCCTTCCACCCAGGCGTGGATATAGTCTCTCATCTGAGAAACCACTACAGAGAGAAACTTAGAAAGCGCAAGTAGTCTGAGCGCACCTACTGGGAAGATCCACCTGAGGAATTCCTAGCTAAGATGCAGAGTAGCTCCCATGCCAAGAGTGGAGCATAAGGTGGGGGAGGGGACTAGTTCAACACCTTCTTCTAGCAGCACTACTTATTCACTTCCAATAACGGGATTCCTCTCATCAGGATGTTCTTGACTAAGAAAGTTCCTGAGTACGAATAGTGGCTAAAGAAAGAGTACTCTGAGGGATATGATGCTGCTAGGCTGAAGTTAGAGAAGCAATTACTGGAAAGGAAGACTAAGTATGAACTCAAGGAGCATGAAAAGCAAAGATTAGAAGAGGAAAGGAAAGCCAAGGGGATCATTTTTGCTGAAAATATAGATCATTACATTCAAATAAACTTGAAATTAAGCTTATAATAAGACTAGAAAGGATGGTAAGGATCAAGATTAGGATGAAGATGAATAAGGAATCAATATCCTCAGAATGGCTTTGTAGCAAGAGGAACTAGGTGGTACCTATGAGAATAGTGAGGCTAAGCAACAGGATCATTTTAATTAGAATGCCAAGACTGCCAAATCAATGAACGCAGAGAACATTAAGAAGAGAGACTATAAGGTCGGAGTTTAGAATATTAAGATGCGTTCGCTTTGCATAGCTGCTTATTTGAGATGCCTTTTTGCAGCTCATAAAAAAAGATATAAGAGATAAATAATTTTAAAGCAATTGAGTATGCTCCGAATTAAGACTTGAAGTTCGAAGCTATAAGAAATTTGAAAGATGAGTTTGTACTTAGAAACATCACTCATTTAAAAATTGACAAGACTTATAAGGTGAAATCTTCAAAATACAGAAGAATGTAATGATTAATTAACTTTCACATAAAATAATGATGATTCAATTAGATTAATTGTCAATTGATTAATTACGAAAAATATATTTTTATGTATTAATTTAGAAATGGATATTTTGAGTTCCACTAGAGGTCTTATACTCTTTTTACTCTATCAATTATTTAACTTAATATTTCAAAGGTGAAATTAGAGTAATTTATAGTATAAGAACTATAATTATTAACATTAATAAACATATACGCTCACTATACGCTCATATACGCTCAGTATACGCTCTCTATACGCTCACTATACGCTCACTATACGCTCTAATAAAATAAGCTTATATCTATAATAATTATTAATAGATTAATTAAATTACTTCATAAAGATGGAGTTTGCTTATTTAATACTTATTATTTAAGGGATAGCATATTAATTATTACCAAGAAGTCTAATCTCTTTAGAGAAATTCTATTAGGCTGGTAGTAAATTTAATTAATTTAATAATTTATGTGATTTAATTTAAGATGCCATCTATATCAAGAATAATTAATAAGAAATTAATTAAAGTTTATAAATTACTCGTTATTAATTAAGTAATAGAGTAATTCTTTATAAAGTCACTAAAAATACTCATCTGAGATCGATTATTTCTTGTCTTAAATCAAGCGTCAGTTCTAGGATGTCCTCAACTATAATTGATTTTGAAATTTTGATGAAGGGATTTTATAGTTCATGGAGCCAGGAATGCATGCGGAATGTTACAGAGCAATCTGGATTATTTGAGATGTGATATTTATGAATCTAAAAGCTGTCTGATGCTTGTCTTAATTCATGCCTTTGAGTCTTAATTATTTTACAAAATTTTGAACTATAATGAGTCAATAGATTAATCATTAATTTTACTTCGATTCAAATGATTTTACCTTATTTATTTATGATAACTCAGCTTTGCGATACTACCGGTTGGTTTGAGGCAAATATAGGCGCTAAATATTTGAGAGTGGTTCGTCATATAATTAGAGTGCCTTATCACGAACCCTAAGAGGAGTTCAAGCATCTTCAGCTCTATGAAATCATCTGCGTTGTGGTGAGGAAGATTCTCAACCTGCTCATGATAAAGATAAAAAATGAGCAGTAAAAAGCTCTTACCAATGAAGATAAAGTGCTCATTTACGAGCTCTCTGCAACCTGCAGACTCATCTCAGAGCAGAGCTCTCTGTTCAGGTGGTCTAACATGGAGGTCAAGCAAATAGGCTCTCACTAAAGAACTAGAAGGACTCCTCAAGAGAAGCTCCTCGACATTTAACTCTCAAGTCTGTTTCCATCTCAATCGATCCTCACCTTCATAGCCATTATCTTCAGAGACATGAGCTTCGCCTACAAGATTTTCGACTAGGATGGGTCGTCTCAAAGCCAATCTTCAAGTGATTAGACTGATCTGTCCCAGTTTCAGCTGCCCTTCATAAAGTTAAAGAATGATTAGGCAAGAGAGCAGATAAAACTGTTCTTCGGAGATTACCTCAGCAAGTGCAAGGACTACAAATATGACATCCTAGAGGCCTTCATGAAAGGAGTAGTCTTCGAGAAAAAGAAACTAAGAGAGAGTTATCTGCAGGAGATACTCAAAGCACTCTAAGATTCTGCTTATAAGTCTGCTATTGAAGACTATAAACAACTAATTCTATTTCTCTTCACAAATTATAAGACTATCTATATCAAAAGAAACTAGGGTTTGAACCTGATCACAAAGAAAGGATAAATTACCTCGACTGGGTTGATTGTTCATTCGATGGCAGCCAAACATTTAAACCCAAACTCTTGATCTTCACTAATAAAGGGATTCATATTATGAAATCCTCAGGTAGTAAACCTTGTAGTGTGTGCTCTCCTGAGAGCTTATGCCCTGAGGGACCAAAGTCTGAGTTTAAATTTAAGTATGATAAGATCATGGACGTAGTTCTCTTCCCTAATATTCCGCAGAAGATCATGATGGTGCTCTAGCTAGGAGGAGGACTTATGAAAAAAGAGTAAACTCTTAATGTCTGTATAAACGTTCCTTCTCTTTCGAGCGCTACTGACTTTACTTCATAAAAATTCAAGTCTATAACTATTTTTAACTTTTTTTCATTCTTGAAAGATATCTTGATATCTCAACAAAGCAACGTAATAGAGGATTGGGCGTTGCATGGAGCTGTAATGTATAACGTAGGCGCAGAGCAAAAGATAAGATGCGCTTCTATTGTGAGTCATAACCCAACTAGAGGTCTTCTGAGCTCACTCTGGGGTGAGGAGCAAGTGATCTACAATTCAACCTTGCTTGTGCTGACTGAGAAGCAAATAGTGCTTCTGAAGGAGAACTGGAATAGATGGTTTTGTATCGATGACGATGAAAAGATTGAACTCATTATTGCTAAGATGCTCCATTAAAGTGGAGGAGATAGAGGCAATGGCGACCACTCAATCATAAATGTGTCTTAATCATAGGTATTGATTGCTTTATAAACTTGGATGGGTAGTCTATGGCTCAAAAGCAGGAAGAAAATAGGATTAAGCAGTCACTGCAAGGCATGCTAAGTGTATCTGCGAGGAGATACCTAGAGGAGATAAGTGATCTGCATGTTCACAAGGGCAAAGATCCTGTAGTGGAAATAGCATTTGGAGGCAGCAAAGTCGAAAAAATTATTTTCTAGTGCGACTATTCAAGACAACTCTTCATTGAGCATATATATATATAATTATTGACATTAATAGTATTCATTTATATTGATGTGAGCAGTTGATTTACATAAAGAACGGGGGAGATAAAATGAATCCCTTCGACAGAGACAGATCCCAAATGTGAAAAAAGTGATTATAGATCTAAATATACACTTCCTTTTAATTTCTAAATCTCCAATTTAAATCTTAAAATAGGAAAAAAGCTAACTAGTAAATCTCTGAGGATATTGTTTTCTCGCAAAGATTAAACTTTAATTGTCAATATTCTGGAATATAATGTGCTGTTAGAATAATATTTAGCAAAATGAGCAGCGATTAAGAAGAAGTTGAGACAATTTAATAGTTACAAGAGACGACTGAAGTTAACGATCTCTATCTTGAGAGCACTATCAACTACAACCAACAATATTATTGCCATTTTTAAATTAATTAAAACCAAGTGGATGAAGAAACTTATTATAGTTAAAAGCAATTCTAAACTCCACCAAGTGAACTGTCAAATTAGAAAGTGGAGTAAAGAAAAGTTGATCACCTTACATAAAACGTTAGAAACGAGAGGAAATAAAAGCCACCCTCAAGGGCACAGGAAAGAAGCCAAAAGAGATAGAGCTCTTTACCTTATATTGCAAAGGGCAATAGTCATTCAAACCTCAACTTGGCAACTCCAAATAAAAACTAGTTGTCTCTTTTCAATTTTTGCTGAGTAATGATAATTCTAAAGTGTCTCAGAGTTCTATTAAGCACAGGGATGTATCGAATGAGAGTAAGAACAGAGAGTAATCCAACCACTCTAGCATTCCAAGCTTAACCTTGAACTCAAAAATAGCTTTCCAGGCTGCTCAAAAGCACCACTTCGCTCAATCTAACTAGAAAAACAGCTTTTATAAAGGAACAGATGCTTAGAAGGCTACTTCTCTTTCAACAAAGAATGCTAATTTTGATTATTTAGCACATTAATTTTTACATTAATCTTCCTTATTAAAACAGTAACTCATCTCTCTAAGCAAGTATGAAAAGGAAGAAGTCTTAAAATGTAGGAGGTTCATTTTAAAATCTTTAAAACATTTTAAAAGCATTATTTTCTGGAGGTCAGTCTGTGTCTCTGCAGATGGAGGAATCACACAATTTTATGGGGTTAGACGTGATAACTGCTCAATCCATCTACGGACTTCCTTCCCATAATCGAAGAATTCCTCCTCCTCCCAAAGATTAACTAGATTTAAACTACCATCCTACATAATAAATGCAGCTAGATCGTGAAGAATAAGTAGATGATAATTCAATTCATAATGCCTAATTTTAGAATTAAAACTCTTCTTAAATTTCTTAAGATCAATCATCACCCACATAAAACCAAAGCCAAGAGCCTTAAAAACATAAAATGCAGCAAATCTTTATCAATAAAAGGGATAGTCAAAAGAAATAATAATTCACCACTGCCATGAACTATAAGAAAGATCTAAATGGGCTTATATACATTGAAAAAGGCAGCTTAAATCTGCAAAACATATCCAGACAAGAAGCGAACTAAAATTTTGAAAAATAATCTAAAAGCAAGGAAAAGGATACCAACACCAACTAAATTAATAGAGAGAATAAAAAGAAGAATCTCAATAACAATAACTAGAGATAGTTTGCTTTAAATCAAATTTTAGGCTGTAGCAATAATCTTCAATAAGAGATAACTTAGGATGTCAAAGCTCGCTCTATGCCTCAGAGTGCAGCAGATTTTATAATATTTTTATTATCTTTGAAGATTATACAAGAAAATAGAGTAAAGACTTATCACAAGGCAGTCAATTCGAAAAAGAGGAAGATGAAATCTCAATTCATCAGTAGATCATACATGAAGAAACTAATTAAGCCAGTGAGTTCTACATTTCTAAAGATGACGGCGGGAATAGAGCTGGACTGAAGAAAGCAAGAGGCAAGGATGGTAGATAGATGAATGGTTAAAGTCAACAGAGCAGTAAGAGATACGCTTCAAAAGAACATTCGAAATAGCAGACATCAACTTTTACTCATTCATCGTAATACATTTAGGGCATCTATATGAACTAACTCTATCAAGCTAAGCTCTTTAGCAAAACAGGATTAAATTAGAACCATTAAAAATAAGGTTCTTTAGCCGCGTCCAGCACAATCTACTAGCCTCAGTTTGAAGGAAAATACTAGAAGCAACTCCACCATCAAGCTTAAAATATTAAAATTGAGAAGAGGAACATAAAAGTTCATAGTAATTAGAGTGAAGCACTCAATTTTCCAGATGATAAAGATCACTGGGTTTAAGAAGATGATGATAATGATTCCTCCAATTTAAACGTGAAAAGGTAATCTAACCAAGAGTAGAGCTTGAAAACTAATTAAGCTATTGCATTTCAACAATTCTATCAAGACAAATAGAAAAAGAGGTAGACTTTGCAATTTACTGATAAAGGTGTTAGTAAATTTCTTACACCTGGCCCATAGATTAGAAAGCTCTAAAGATTTAACTAAATCGTAGAGCCACTTACTCTCATGTCTTCATTATTTTATCTAGTGGAGGCTTTTTTTATTTTAGGGAGAAAATTGCGAACTTAAAATCTGTGGCTGACTCTGGAATACTAACCTAAAAGCCAGCATAGATTATAAACTCTGAGAAACTTATTCAGATTCAATCCTAGTTTGACCTGAGGCTTTTGTCTCGTGAGACTTACCTCTAGGAAAGAAATCTTTAGAAATTTATTA
>JAJKFJ010008611.1:0-15387 GCA_027382625.1 Tetmemena sp. SeJ-2015 | reverse complement strand
CATTCAAAACCAACTTATGCACTTCCTAGAATAGAGACAAGGACCACAAATGTCTGATGAGAAGGTGGTGATCGATGAAGGCTACTTAGAAAAACATAATCTTCTAGAAGCAGTCCTCGCCCTCTACGAGGTCATTATCAAGCATGAAGATCCAAAGATGAAAGGGGTTTGCCTCTATGGCGATGTCGGAGTCGAAAAGATGAGCTTGATCAAGCTAATCGAAAACATATTTAGGAGCGAGAGACAGAAGGAGCTCACCAAGATCTTCTAGCTCGTTTGGGAGAAGCTCGACAAGCCTCCAAGCATCGTCACAAAGACGGGATCAATATTTAAACATTCTTCAGCTCAAAAAAAATAGCCCCGATGAAGCTCTTTCTGGGAGGAGAAGGTTAGGGAGTAAACGTGAAGTTCGGGGAAGGAAGGCCCTGATAGCATCTAACTAGATCCCTCTCGGCAAGATGGACGACATTGACAAAGAGGCATTCCAGGCTAGATTAAAATTCATACTCATGAAAAAGCCTGAAGGGTTTAAGAAGGCACTATTTCAATTGAGGGAGCACTAACTGGCAGAGTTCTTTGAGTATAAAATGCAGTAAGACGGGCTGATCGAGAAATGCCTTTCAGAGATAGACGAGATTCCAGCCATACAGTTGCCAAAGAAATGACTAATATAGGCAACTTCACGTGAGCACTATCTACTGTAGTAGTCTTTTATATTTTCTACATTTTCAGTATTTGCAAAAGCTTAAATTATTCTCTCTCACATATCTCACTCTAATTATAATCCCCCTACCTAGATTAGATTAATAGACTAGAGGCATGTCTTCTCTATTTATTATGGCGTGATTGATTATAACAAATGACTTATTGCTAAAATATTCTAAAAGTCTAATAGTCTAAATGAGCTAAAATGAAGTAGGATAAATTAAATCAAGTGTGAATCATTAATTAATTAATCACATATGCGTTTCATTTTAATTTTGGCATATCTGAGGAAAGAAAAGCAAACAGCCACGAATCACAGTTAGCGAAGGCTGCTATCAGACCTCTCACATTTAGCGTTAATTTAACTTTTGACTTCACCCCTGATTATTAGAATAATTGATAAATAAGAATGAAAATTATTTATTTCACAATTTTAGGCTATGATAATCAGCTGTTTATGAAGAAAAAAAAAACAGTAAAAAAATAAATTAAATGAAATAAAAATGATTTAAACTTCTAAATTAAAATATTTATATAAATTTAATAAACAATGTGATGGAAATATAGTAAATGATTACAATGAGAAATGCCAAATTATAGGCTTATGAGTACCTTTAAATTATGTAGAATAGGAGTTGAAATTGCTTTGCATTGGAGTTATGGTCTTTTAATTTTTTTATTTTTATAAAAATGATAAAATACAATATTGTACATAAAGTATTGATTTTTAAAATTGTTAAAATTAATAAACTTTTAACTGAAGGACGTTTGAAATCTTGAACGGAGAGACAATTAGAGACAGTTAATTAAAGTTATCTTCTACCTGCCAGCTGAGAGTGTAACTTAATTATTTATCATAAAGTTGCAAGCATTTAATTTTGCTATTGATATTACGACTACATCCCAGGATGAAATCGATCTATGAGTAGTCTCTACTATAGCATTTTCAGTTTGGGTATATTGTGTGCTCTGGTATGTTCTCAGCACATTGACTCTGTGGACCAGGGTGTTCTATTCTTGTTGATCCAATTTTGACTCCTGTTGGTCCTCTGTTGCTTCTTTGAATTGCTTTTGCATAGTTTGATATATTCTGCTATCTTTTGTTCCACTTCTTTGTTCTGGTTTTCCTTTTGCTATTTTGAGAGCTGTTAATAGCATTTGGATGTTTCATTGGTTTATTGTCTCCCATCTATATTGCTTTATATTTATTGAGCATACTCTCATGTAATTAATGTAGGACCTTCTTTGTCTGGGTCGTTAAACTTATCAGCCAATACTTCTCCCAATCTTAGTATCTGCCATATGAGGTTTTCTCTTTGTGTAGACTTCTCTTAATAGTGGTCCTGCTTCCTTTTTCTTTATTTCGGTCCTCGTTTTCGGGACCTTTAGTGCAGTGAGTGGTATTATTGACTATTAGCTATGCTGTTGGTACTGGAGCTTTCTTAGTTGGTTTGTGCATCCTTTGCTCATACTTGGAGCTTAACTTTGGAGTTATTGGCGTCTGTTGGGTAAGTGAGTTCTTCACTCATTTATTTCTTTTGCATACTACTCTTGCCGAGTGCTCTACTTCTGTGAATTCCTTTTGATTATTTATATTATTTTGTAGAATTGGACCAGTCTTTCTATTCTCTCAAACTGTTTTCTATCATTTTTGACTATTATGATACAGTCTTTGAAGTGGTTGATTGATGCTCTCTTATGTCCGCATGAGCATGTTATAAATTGCCCCTTTTGAATGCCTTGCGTTGTCCCCCATGCTTTTAGTGCTTGTTTGAATTTTCTTCTGTAGCCTGTCATGATTTACCTTAATGGTGTTCTTCCACATGCTCCATCTTATATTCATTTCGGCTTCAGTAGGTGGGTTAAGAATAGTCTTCCAATGTCGTCGTAGCTCTCTTCTCCCAGTCTGGTACTTTATAATCCCATATGATGAAGTGTTTGCTGTATATTTATTCTCTTCTCTTGAGATTGTGGATTTTATCTTCTTCCCCCTTTTCTATGGTTTTTTGTATTTTATCCTCCTGTTTATTCGCATACTTTACTATTGAGTCAATCTTTTCTTTTTGCGAACAGTCTATTCTCCTAGTTTCCATTTCCAAATTTAAAGTGTGTCTGCATCTACTCCCAGTTCCGAGGGCCTACTTGTGTAGTACTTCCTAAAGGCTGTAACTTTCTTTCTTTAGTATTCAGGTGGGTCAGCTGCTTTCATTTTATATATGGATACCTCTCTGATTATTTATTCAAGCTCTTTCCTATTTTATTTAAGTGCTGGTATCGATACTCTCAGTATTTAGTCAGCCACTGTTGCTATCCACCTGATTGCTCCTGGGATTTGTGTGTTCATTTGTGTCCTCCCTACCATTTGTTTTGCCAATTGCTTAATCTAGCTTGTTGTCTGCTTCTATGTCTTCAGGTGTGATCTTCTCTTTCTGGTTTGATTTTCAGTGATCTTTGTAGTCTGGAGTAGTCTTTGTAGTACTGATTGTGTGAGTATCTTGGAGTATCTGGTCTCAAAAGTTACGGTATATTTCCCATATCTGGTTGATTGCCTTATTGGGTTTTTAAATTGCCTTGTTGGGTTTTTTAATGCCCGAATTTAATTCTGTCCGCTGCTTTTCTGGTTTGTTTTGCCATTAGTTTGAATGCTCCTAGTTCTGCTAGGCTTCCGCTTGCTTGGGCTATGGCCCAGTTCTGTTGCACATTGTTGCTGTTTGTGTGCTGCCTTTCGGTAGTTTGATTCTTGGTTGCTCTTCCAGTGTTAGGGAGGTCTGCTAATAAGAAGTCTACTGTGCCTACTGTAAGCCAGTCTACGCTATTTTGTTTCATATTGTGTTATGTGCTCTATATATATTTGTGCATTGTATATATTTCTGAGCTCGTTCTTGATTAACCATACTGCTACTACATTGGGTCTCTTGTTCATTAGCTACTAGTCCTTCTTCTAATGTTCGAAGTATGAGTTTATTGTGGCGCACTTGTTATCTGAGTGGATTATAAATTTTTATTTTCCCCTGTATTTTATATCCTTCAGCGCGAGTAAGATAGCTATTATCAGTGTTGTTGTCTCTCTATTTATTCGTTTTGTTTGACATGCTGCGAGAGTTCCTACTCCTATCTGCTAGTCCCATAAGGTATGTTTGTTTTCCTTCAATTATGCAGCTCGCATCTGTGAGTAGTGTTATTTGTTCCCCTCCCAAGTCTTTGGAAATGATATTTCATATAGGTGTGTTCATTCAGGTCAACCTATCTTTCATAAGGTCCGCACTTAGCTATTGGATTTATGAGAGTCGTACACTTGCTGAACCACGCTGATATATATTCCCTTTCTTTTATTTGAGTCTATTACTCTCCTCATAATTTATGCTCTTTAAATGTCTTCGCTGGATTTAAAGTAGTTAAGTGATGTCTTACTTCACTTTGCTCATAATTTATTATCTTATTTTGACTAGTTCGTAGATTGGTTCTCTTGTTTCTAGTCTAAGTAAGCATTATCACCACCATTAAACTAAATTTGGTTGAGGGATCACTGCTAGCTGGGCTGTAATCGGCGTCGCTCTTGGGATTTGTATTATTTGAGGTCTTTCTCCAAAATTGCAGTGCGTCGTCTACGCTCATTATGCCTGAGAGTACGTATGGAGTTAAATAGAATATAATTAGCGAGTCTTGATAGATTTGCTGCGGTGAGATAACATTAAGGGAGAACTTTCTCAAATATCTTATATTTTAGATTTGTTTATAAGTAGTGTGGATGCCAGTCTCTCTCTTTGGGCTGAGTTTGAGAATATAGTCTAGTTGAGTTACATTCAAATGTATTTCACTTTATTTACTAGCTGAATTTAGAGTCCCAAGTTAAGGTATTCTTTTTCCTCTATCTTATTAAATCTTTTGAATTTATGGCGCTGATAGTTGGGCTACAGTTGTATTATTTACCTCCATGTTGTATTCAGTCTTCCATCTTTTGAGGACTTGTGTTCGAACCCAGTGCTCTAGTTCTTTTTCTGAGTCGAACTCCGCCATGAGATCATTTGCGAATAGTAACGCTATTGTTTAATGTTGAGTGAGTGGGTTGACTTGCCTTTAAGAGTTTCTTGCTTCTTGCCAGTCCAAGCACATTTATCTGTAGTTGATCATCTTTTTCTATATTATTGGGTCTCCTTAGACTAAGTCTTCTATAAATATTTTGAATAGATTTGGTGATAGGCTGCTACCTTAGTCATTGCTATTATATTATCTCCTACAGAAATGGTTGCGTTCTTGCAAGTGAATTGGAGTAGTGTTCTAAGCATTTCCATTGCGAGGGTTTGCATTTCTATCATACTCTCATCTGAGTCCTTAATCTTCTAGCTTACACTGCTGCTCCTTTAATATATTTCCTGGCTTTATTGCCTTACATTATTTATTGGATTTTGGATGGAGTATGTTCTTCTCAGGTTGATCTCCTTCTTTATTTCAAAGCTCCTTTTATCTAATATCTCCATGAGCTTATTTATCATGCTTGACGTTATCATAGGCCCCTGTTATATCGCAGAATAACCATACCTCCAATATTTTATTATTGAATTTATTTTCTCTCTTTTTCTCATTTGCTTCTTGTTTATAGTTCGCCATTCTTTAGAGAATTAGTACTGAGTGGTCCTTCCTTTAGCAAATTCAGCTTGTTCTTCTCCAGCTTAGAATAGTTATGGTGTCAGGTCGTCTATCATATATTTCATAGCCTTCTCTGTGATTTTATATGTGACTGGGAGTACTCCAATTGGCCTAACTTCCTTTATATACTTATTATTTTCCAGTTTTAGAGAATGAGACCTATTAACTAGAGAGCTTTGGTGGTCCCCTGATAGCATCATGATAGTTATTCTTTCTGCCATCTCTGAGTATGCTGGGACATAGTGGCTTTCAATCTTGTGACTACTTTAATCTTTGCATTCGTAAAGGGACGGCAACCAATCATATGAAGTGTGTTCCATTAGGGAATCTATATTAACTTTGTGCGTAAATTCTTCATCTGTTAACTGGCAGTCACAGTATTTAACTTTCATCATTTCTCCTTTGAACTAGAATAAATCATCGCCTATTGCTTTATTGGGGTTAGTATTTTTAAAAGCCTTTAATACAGACTCGTACGTGTGTGAGGCCAAGGATGTAATATTTTGTATTCTCTTTTCATCGCATTACTTAAGGTAGTCCTACCACTTCCACAATATTTACATTTTAGAGCCTGGTTAAAATTACCTCCTGTAAGATTAATTATTTTCTATTCTGAGGTCCTTCGAGTTTTATCCTTGATGAGGTAATTGTTGTATTTCTCATAATATTATTCAGCTAGCGTTCTCATTGATCTATGCTGGGGAAGACAAATTGGGCGATTGGTCTCTGAGTTGGACTGCTGAGACAATCTATGTTCTCTTGTGGGAGTTCAACTTCTTCATGAGAGAATATAGCTCGTCTTAGTTGATTGAGTGTTAATTACTCTAGGTGGAGTAGTTCACTCTGTCCTTTTGGCTTAAATATGTGATTAAATTTCACTGGCTGCGAGTCCTTCATAGTTCAGTTGGTAGATATTCTTTGGATTTATGGATTATCTTTCCACTCAGTTATTAAATTAGAAAGTTAAAATTCAGGACGCACACGACCGGCACTAGGCACCGGTCGCCCTTTCCCTGAAGGCTTTCTGGTTTGGCAATCCATTGGCTGGTGGGTGAGTGCTTAAAAGAGGCAAGGGATAATGGCAGCCGAAGCCCTGGGGAAGGTGGTTGAGCTGCTCACTGGAGAGATAATCAAAGGTGAGTGGTCTCCCACTTACCCTCCTAATCCTGTTAGGCGTGGAGGGACGAGATCTATGGGCAAACACTCAGTCATGCAGCTGGACAGCGAAGCCAGACGCTACGGAGCAGCGACTTGCTCTCGGTCCGAAGCTACCGGATTTTTTTTCTCCTTTTAGGTTTTTTTGGATGGTCTGCAGAAGCCGGGGGCTTCTGCTCAGAGTGTGAGGTGGCGGGGGTGCCACGTGTTTAATATCCCTATTCGGCTGGTAGGTTTGTGTGCGTCAGATAAGTGCGTCACAGCAATATCATTGACGTCACGGCCTATCTTATTTATGCCGGGGGCCCTTTAATTCCCTTAATTATTATTATTTTTTAAAAAATAACTTGTGCTTTGAGGTGGTAATGTATGAAGACTTTAATAGAAAACTTTTTTCAATTCCTAACTTGCTATTTAATCAATCATTGATTGTAATTAACTGTAAATGATAAAAAAAAGGATTAGAGCACAGGCAGCGGCTTATGATTAAGTAGACATGAAAGACCCAAATATGAAAAGACAAATCATTACATTGACTTATTTCAAAGAATTAATCAAGGAGGGTCGATTGCTAGTGCTGCTAGATGACTTAATTCTTGATGTCAAAAACTATTGCTATAATTAAGGAATTCATAAACTAAAATTCCTTCTTTATTTTCAGAGTATGTGCCCAATCACCCTGGAGGCAAGAAGGTGCTTATGGGAAATATAGGAAGAGATATTAGCAAGTTAAAAGTTTCTTTTATTAAATGAACTGTAAAGTTCTTCTACGGAGGCTACCAATATGAGAATTTGGGGAAGGTTGATGACACGCACACTCACTCAGCCGACGCAAGGGCTCTTGCTCTTGAGTTAGTAATAGGAGTTCTCGAAAAAAATTATCCAAGTGATTGTAAAGTAAAGTTAAAACGTGTATCAGAAAAGGTAGGCATGCTTACTAAGACATTCACCTTCGAAGCAGACCAACCGAGGGAAGGATCTAATAAATACAGTAGCATCATACACACTCATATTTTATGGATTCTAAAATCACTACTCAGATATTCAAATGATGGGCAAGCATTTTACAAAATAAGAGTTTTAATGTTATTCATTTCCTAGTCTCTTGCCCTTTGAAGAAAAATGTGAAGAGACACTACACAATTTGCAACTCATTGAAGCGAGACATGTACGAATACTATCTCCGACTCATAGTTAAGATATGTATGTATAATTAATCGCTCTATTAAAAAATAGTTAATTTCGCTCAATTCCAACGCATCCCAGACTACCTGCCAGAAATATTTGTAAACGAGCCCTCAAATAATTTATCCCTGACTATAAAAAACTATGGCACAAAGAAAGGACTCTCGAGCGCCATTCATCAAGCCAAAGTAGGAGATGAATTTACAATTAAAGGACCTCTAGGAAAGGGCCTTTCATAATATTTGAATAATGGTTTTTTTCTTGCCTAGATATCTCTCGCTCCGGAGTGCATATCGCATTCACAGCAGGAACTGGCTGCCTCGTTTTCCTAGACTTAGTAACTCACTTGCTCAGAAAGAATTTAAATCTGCTGCCTAAGGAAGAGGATGAGCTCCTCTCCCACAAGAATTTCTAGTTCATTCTCTACATCTCTTTCCAATCTAGAGTATAGGCACTCGCTCTTGAACTTCAAAAATAGCATTTTCATCATCATAATGATTAGAATATTAAATGTCTTTACTTTGTGAGGGTCTTTAGCTGGTGTGTGATAGCTTATAGAAAAACAATTTCGAATTGATCGTGCGAACTAGCCTGGAAAATAATTCACAGTGGAATGAGAGCTTTGTTAGACACTAGGTTTCAAGATTTTAGAGCGTTGAAAAATAAATTAAATGCAAGCAATTTTAAGTCAATTTTACTTTCTTGAATTAAAATTGAAAAGATATGGGTGTGTGGGCCACCACTCATGAACGAGGTATTTGATAAGGCACTCACTGAACTTAAGAAAAATTCTCCAGTTGGTCCCTTCTAGTTTGAAATAATTAACTTTGAATGTTTTAGCTAAAAATAAATAATGTGAGAGATACACACCACCTCTCTCTCCACTACTCAAATTGGAAATCTTAGTTTAAGAAAAATACAGTAAAATTAGAATACCTAAAACACATATATTTTAGCAATAATTTCTCAATTTCAATATATTTATTAAATCACTTTTTCACCGTTTAATTCTTAGGATTATATATCATATTTAAAATATTAGAAAAATTACTGAAAGTTTACCTTAATTTGCTTTAAGCATAAGAATTTATTAAAGTAATCAGTAATAAGATTTGACAAGAATGATTAGAAAAAGAGTTTTTGAGATAAAGTATATATAGTTCGGATTTTGGACCTTTAAAACCTTTAGACTTTAAAAGCAAATTAAAAATTCTTATTAAAGAAATTGAGAATATTAAGGAGGCTACACTTCCACTACTATTTCCTAAAAGAAAGATGAAAGTCTTAAACAGCATTATTATTCAGCTATAAAAAGAAATGAAAATTATATGTGTGCTTTTTACTCTTAATTTATGAGCTATTCGTATTCCTTGCAAACTCGCTCGCAAAAGACTACGAAAAGACCTTCGGCCCATTTTACTTGGCCATAACTAACCTAGATAACACAACAGTCAGATTTTAAATCAATAAATATATCTGCATATTAATAATCAATTAGCATTATTTTTCCATTTTAGATTTGAAGTGCAGATGAAGCAGAATTAGTATTTTGCAATCGGATTTGGGACAACTATGTACGGGACTGACATGATCTTGATCTCAGCATAGTCTAAATAAATTTTTTCTTTTCATTATATTTCGAGATAGAATGCCACCAAGGTTTCCTCCTATGATCTGTGGTCAGTCAGCCACAGCTCTCCTACTTAAGATAAAATCTCAAACTATTCATAGCAATCAATATATTTTGTAATAAATTAAACGTGGGAGACCCAGCGATAGCTGTGAACGGCTCTATTATAACAGTATACGTCGACAGAAAGTTAAACACCGGAGATACAAGTTAAGACTACATTATCCTTCCAAGTAAGATTTATTATAATAAGTATAGAATTATTATTATTATTATCCCTCTTGTAAGTATAAAACTATAATTAACTAGTTACAACGAAGGCTGGGCTGGTTAACTGTTCTTATCTAATACAAATTAAAAGAGGCCCCCCTATTAGATTTTTACGATTAATTAAGACAATTCTAATCTAAACCTTTACTAAAAGAGGAATTGAATCCCTTAATAAATTAATTAAGGGCTTTATATCAAATTGCTCCACTAATTCTGAGCTTATTATCGGTTATCAATAGCATTATAATTGAGAGTGGGTTTTATTACCTCCATTTATTAATTATCACATTATTTATGATTGTTTTAAGTGCAAAACTAACATTCCTCCCATATAGAACTAATAATTCAGCATGGTCTGGGCTTATCATCAGTCTACTAAATTTATCCTATAAATTGGAATTAATTTGTGTCTACCTACAATTTCGTGTAGCACTAAAATCAAGGAAGCTTCTCCCTCACACTGCCCTTCGCCAAATATAATCAAACCAACTCGCTCGGAAATGTGACCTATGGAAACAACACTGGTGCTCTTTAGATTTTCGAAGATGAGCAACTAATTATTCTTTCTTTCTTTTCATAATCATTTAATGATAAAAATGAGACTAAGATATTTTTCAAGCAACATGGATGGATTCTTTGGGCTGCCTGGGGACTCAAAATATATTACTCTGAACAATTATAAGTTTAAATATTGATAGACTTTTAGGCTTTGTGCAGATTCTTTCATCTCGCTATATAAAGACGTTTATGTACGCCATCTACATCCATATTGGCTCTGGCTTCTTAATCCTAGTAATAAATATTTTATGAAAATATAAAGTAGCCACAGTGGTCATGTCTGCCCTAGCTATTTAGAAGATGGACGCTGAGATTGAAATTGACCTTCATTGCGTACTTGGTGTCATCATTCTCAAATTATAAAGTTGTGTGATAATTTGTTTTAGAATCTCGCCCTAAACATATTCATTAACATCTCTGGCTTCATCACAAGGCAGAGGCTGCTTCCTAAGTTGCCAATTGGGCTAGTTCATAGAATTTCTGGCTTCATTGGCATTTTACTCTCTTAGATCATAAAAAGAAGCATAAATTCCTTTCATAGCTTAATAAATCACCATCCTAACTGGAGTTTTGAAATTCGACAAAGAATTCGGTGATGGTACTGAATAGGGTAGCTCTAAGCCACTAGGAATAGTCCACATCTCTATCTTTTATGCCACCTGGCTAGTATTATATACACTTCTATAATTCCATATTGATGTATCTTATAAACTATTTGAGAATAATAGAGCTAGTCCACCAAATCAGACTCAGAAGACTGAGAGTTTAATGTTATTTAATGCTACCATTATTATTTGAGCCATTGATGGAGCAGTGGGAAGCAAAACAGATCCAGACTCACTACCCAGGAGACACCACTACACTTTGCAAAAGTTCAATGAGATGATTGTAGAGGGGAGATAACTTGTCCTGCTCGATGACCTCATTATAGATATCAAGAACTATTTTAAAGAAGAAACTTTATATGATCATTAGCTATTTTTCTATTCCTTAAACCACCCTGGTGGCAAGAAAGTCTTATCTGCAAATATTGGAAGGGACATCAGTAAATTCTTTTCATCACAGAATAATGAATAGATAGATATATCTTTGATTCTTCTATGGAGGTTACCAGTTTGAGAACTTCAAGAATAAAAACGAAGTGCACACTCATTCCTCAGACGCCAGAGCACTGGCTTAAGAGATGGTGGTTGGTGTACTGGAGAAGAACTATGCACAAGAAGTAAAGATGCAGCTTCGTTCTATGTCAGATAAAAATGCAGCCCAGACCAGAACCTTCTTGCTCGAATCCTCTGAGCGAAAATTACAACTATAAAGATTGCATTTTTTATGGAAAAGAAGGAATTCAAAACTATTACTCAGATATCTCCATTATAGGAAAGCATTTCTTTATGCTTACATTTGCATTAAATGAGATGAAGTATTATTTTCTTGGTTTACAGCATGCAGAAGAAGAGTGTGAAGAGACATTACACTATCTGTAATTGCATTCAACCCAAGGTGTACAGTCAGTATCTCAATCTAATTCACAGTTACAATCAGCCTTAGGGGCAACTCAGCTGTTTTATTTAAAAAGTACTACGTTTTTATTTACAGCTTTGACGAGAGCAAAACGCTAGACCAAGCTTCTAACATGCTATCACTGACTATTAAGAACTATGGAATAAAGGGTGGATTCTCAAGTCTCATTCACGACTCTCTGGAGGGTGATGTCTTTTTCGTAAAGGGACCTTTAGGAAAAGGACTCTTTAATAAACTTAAATAGTTCCTTAAAATATATAGGACTTGATTTATCTGAGTCAGGAACTCACATTGCCTTTACAGCTGGCACAGGTTGCTTGGTTTTCTTAGACCTAGTTGCTCACCTCCTGAGAAAGAACTTGGGTATCCTACCAAAGCATGAATCAAATATGCTTTCAGAGAAAACTTTCAAGTTCATCTTTTACGTCTCCTTCCCAACAAGACATGAGGCAATCGGATTAGAGCTATATTTAACTTAAAAAATGATTGATTTATTTCTACTGAGCTTTGTGAGGGCTTGCAGCAAGTATGCAGAAACCTGGGCAAGAAGAATTTCGAACTGTGTGTAAGAATAAGCTAGGAGAGTAACGGTCAATGGAATGACAGTTTTATAAAGAGCGAGCTATCTCGTCATGATTCTATTTAGAAGGTGTGGGTTTGCGGGCCTCCCATGATGAATGAGACCTTTGACAAGAGCCTCGCTAATCTTACTAAATCAGGCTAAATTAACCTCAGTTCTTTCGAAATTATTACACATATAATAATATAGATGATTTTTAATGAATACTATAAAAGAGAAATTTATATTTAAATTATGTGAGAACTTATTGAGAATAGCACATTATAATTGTTGTAGATATATATGCCAGCTAATTATAAATAAGATTATTAATTTTCTAAGAACTCTCTCTCTTTATACTATATCTAAAGAAAGAGTAATAGTGACGTAAATGAATGACTAAATTGGAATTAGATGATTATTTTTGGATATTTCTAGGCTTTAAACCTAGAAGAAGACTTTGCTTTCATTCAAAGTAGGGACAGTTGTTCCATCCAAAGTCCTTTAGAGTGCTGGGATCGAAGAATCTTACTTTCTAGTCCAGAGCGCTGATAGATATATGGAAATCAAATTTAATCAATAAGAATCCATTTTTTAGACTCATATTCCTCCTCTGTTAGTTTAAAGTCGTAGACTTGGATGTTCTCAGCCAGTCTGCCCACAGTCACAGTCTTTGGGATGATGATGTGACCTCTGCCGTGAAGATGCCAGTTCAGAGCTATCTGAGCTGGACTCTTACCGTACTTTTGAGACAAGGCGACAACCACTGGCTCTGCAAGCACGTTCAAGGCCTTCTAACCCTCAGGTCTATAGCTCCAGGCGTTTGATCCAAGTGGGGCGTAGGCAGTGAGAGTCACACCCAGCTTCTTATGGAAGTTAGCAAAGTCTTTCTGAACAAGATATGGATGGAGCTCCACTTGGTTGGTCACAGGCTTGTGTCTCGCATAGGCAAGTAGATCTAAGAGGAGAGGAATCGTGCAGTTGCTGACTCCAATGTTCTTGATGAGCCCCTCATCAACTAGACGTTCAAGTTCAGCCCAGACTTTGTGGGTGGGTGTATTCTTGATGGGGTTCTCATCTTCCCACACCATCTTTGGTGCCATCCAGTGCAACAGATAGAGGTCCACATAGTCAACTTTGAGCTTTGCCAAACTTCTCCTCAAAGCGCCCTCAACATCTTCTCTCTCATCTTGCCACAACTTTAACAAAGAAGCGACTATTACTCATTGACACTAATTAGGAACTTTGTGGTGATGAAGATATCTTCTCTCTTGATTCCCTTTGCGAAGCACTCTTGGAGTGCGTTCCCAATATTCTCCTCATTGCCATAGAGAGAAGCAGTATCGATGTGGCGATAACCCTGCTCTAGAATGGCAGCCTTAACAACCTCCTCTAACTTGCTGCTCTCGTCATTGAAGGTTCCCAACCCGATTTGAGGAATCTTATTACCGTTGCTCAAAGTTATTTTTAGTAAAATATTCAACAATTAAATTGCAAATCGCTTTATAAAGTGAGGTAAGGTTAATCTTGGAGGCTTTTGCTTGCGTCAACCATCTGTAATTTGCTTTAGTAGGTTTATCCTCAGTCGATAAATATCTTTTAATTATAGATTAAAATTTGGAAGGACTCTATAACCTCAAATTAACCAGTAGATAATTTAAGCAAAACAATCGACTGTGCATTTCTATCACCCTCTTATTTTGTCTTTTTGACCAAGTGGCTTTATGCAACTATTCATTGCAATTTTAAGAGAATAAATTGAGTCATGAAATTTAGATACAAGAGGAAGGTGTTATTGCTTATAAGTTAATGAATGAATCAATTATAGAAAAATTCAAGGATAACTATGATTGATAGCGTAGCACCAATTATAGTACTAGTAAATTATTTAAGGGAAAGTGCAAATGATTTAGGAGGTTTTATCGTTGGAGTGCCTGAAGGCTTTGGAGTAGTGGTAGGAGGGGGTGTGGTAGGGTTTTACCATTTAAAGACAGCTGACCTCGGAGCTGGCATATTAAGCTCAGTGATTCCTATCGTTATGATCTTTACTATTTCAGTAGCCTTCAAAGTGAAATTATTCTCAGATGAAAATTAAAGGAAAATTAAACTTCTCATAAGAATATAGATGAGTTCTTCTTTACTTAATTCAATGGAAGTGAATAGGTTATCGATTGAGCAGATATATTTGCACCTTCAATAGTGAAATTTAAAACTCTGCCTTCCATATTTACCAATGCTAAGTAACAGCTCATATTTTTATCCATATACATCGTGAAGCTCCCATCACTTGAAGTGTTTAGATATTGGTTGCTACTCTGTGTCGTATTACTTAAATTTTAGACACTTGTATTTGTACTTGTTGAAGAAGAAGAAGTTTATTACAAAGGAAACCTATTTTGAGAACTGAGTTAACGCTCTAATGCTTCTGTGCTAATAAGACTACTTAGACTTAGAGTGGACACTGAACTTGATGAAGTGGAAGAGGAGGATAGCATGATGACTCCTTGATTACCAACTGTGCCGTTACAATAGGACTTGACTGGACAGCCAGTGACGTTTGAATACAAAACGTTGCCAGGGCATTTGTAAGTGAAATTAGAAATGCAAACCCCAGTCGTTGGGCAGAATGTATAGTTGTTCATTACGCATCCAAAGCATAGCATATCGTATTTTCGAGAGGTCAAGTCAACTGGGAAGACCACTTGTAAGTGCTTATGATCCCCTTCATCTAAATCTTCAGCTAAAGCATTGCTCGAAGCAGAGAGCAAAAGAATAAAGAACAGTAGGGTGATAAGTTTCTCTGATTTTTTCATAGAGCAATATTTTTATAGACAAGAAAGTTAGGGAATCTCTTCTTTAGATTGCTGTTTCACTAATTAAAGTTTACCATTTCATTAAGAATTATCCAGTTTATTGGATTTGAAAAACTATTCAACCTTCTGCAGATGAATATAGATAATTTGAAAATATTAAAACTTATTGAAACAAACAAATTCCTTTTTGAGTTTGAAAATAATTGATGTACAGTGATAAAGATGAATTGCTGAAATTGAAGTTGAAATGCAAATGTGCTTTAAATATACAACATATAAGGTGTCCTCAAAGCTCAAGTCGCGCAGTGTTTTGGCTCTATCCCACGCATTCTTTGAACATTTCA
>JAJKFJ010008599.1:0-15397 GCA_027382625.1 Tetmemena sp. SeJ-2015 | reverse complement strand
TTAATTATTATCAAACATTTTTTAAAGTTAGAAAATTATAAAGTTATAATTTAATATAAGCATTTTTTAACTAAGACTAAAAATGGTAATTCCTTTTCTTCTGTGATAGGTTTGTTAAGCAACAAATATTTTTATAGAGCCAGTTGTATAAGTTCAACTTTGGAGTTGAGTGCTACAGCATCGAGTTCTGCCAGAATCAGCAAACTCCCTACTTCGCAGCTGCTTTTGTTGACAAGACTTTGAGAGTATGGTAAGTAATTGATTAAGGTGAATGATTCTTGAAATTTAGGAACTTGGATGACTTGAAGAAGAGTAAGGCCAAGATAGACAGACCTTCGTTTTCCGCTCACAGCGATAGTACTCTGGCAGCAGTTGATGTGAAGATTAGCCCTAAAGGAGATAAGGTGGCTGTTTCAACTTTGGACTATGCAATTCAGATATACAGCTTGAATGAAGATCTTGGCTTGAAACTCTACAAGGAGATTCAAAGGGACGACATCTACGATACATGGAAGATTGAGTTCAATCCTAATGGAGAGGAAGTCATCAGTGGAGCACTATCCTTGAAAGGATTCGATGTTCACTCAGGCGATATACTGAGAGAGTTCAACAAAGGCTCTAAATATATCCACTCTTTAGCCTATGTAAGTGAAATTAAGGCCTATATAAGTAATGATTTTAGTCTCCAAACGGACTAAGATTTGCTTGCGGAAATAATGATGGTGCAGTTGATCTTTTCTAGTTAAGTAATCCAGATGAGAAGCACTCTTTTATGAGTAAGACACTGAAAGCTTTTACAAAGTTATGTAGATCACGGAAAGGCAGTAAGAGCTCTCAAATTCAGTCCAGATAATGAGAAGTTGATATCTGGAGGTGAAGATCTTCATATCAACATCACTGATGTCGGCTCTTTGACTAGAGAGAGAACTTTGACTGGCCACTCTGACTGTATTACCTCAATCTCCATAAGCTCAGATTAGCAGAAGCAGTTTATCACTAGCTCTCTAGACAAGCAAGTAAAGCTTTGGGATCTCTCATCAGGCAAATGTGTCCAGTCCATAAACTTCAGTGCACCTGTTTGGGGTGCAAGCTACTCTCCTGCTGGTGATCAAATCGCAGTTGCCTGCCAAAATGGTGAGATCAGCATTTACGATCTCAAACTAATCTCTCAAGGCTGAAAGCATAGATAATTAATTGTTTAACTCTTAATGCAAGCAAGAATCGACTTGCAGAAGAATATTTATGATTGGGATGAATTGTGTATTATAAATTAATTATAGCGAGCATAATGGGAAAGATTGTAGACAACGAGCTTTTCGTTCAAGGTCTTGGGCAGATGTATGCTGGTACCAAGAAATGGGGAACAGTGAGACTGACCATCAAGAGATGTAAATAGCAATACTCCTTAATGATGATTGATATAGTATACGAGGAGATTCATTAGCACAAGGACACAAAAGAGCAAGAGAGGAAAGAACACAGAAAGGGACTTAATGCACAGGCTGATCATGAATTTGACTTGATCGTCAAGGCCTCAAACCCTAAGAAGAAGATATCCACTGTCGTAAGTTATAAGCCTATTGGAGATCTGTAAACTCAATTTCTAACTTAGGTCAAGCACAACGCCTCAGTCGATTTCCAAAGCAAGTTGGTCACACTCATGCAAGCCTCTATGTTTAAGGATGCTAGAGCAGCTGCAAAAGATGCTGATAAGAAAAAGAAGGTAAAGAAGGAAGAGAGCAAGGGCCCTGCAGCAGAAAAGAAAGCTAAAGTTCCCAGAGCCGACGAGTCAAGATCAATCAAGGGCAAGAAAAATAGAAAGGAGAGAAGAAAGGATCAGAGGAAGGATAAGCGCAGACTAATTAAACAGCAGAGGAAGGAAGAGAAATTGAGACTGCAGCAGGAAACTACTTCTTCCCTTCCTAACCCAGACACTATTATGAAGGAAGAGTGAGAGAGAGAGAGAAGATGATATAATTAATCATTTATGCATCCTTTATAATGTATTAAAATCTTTATGACTTAAAACTGAACTCTTAACATTCTATGATAATCTCAAAGCTTTCCTATAATTACTGCTTTTCTGTTTAATGTCTCGTGCAAGCCGTCTTTGTAGCACTCTCTCCCATATCCGCTGTCTTTAACTCCACCGCCTGGTATAGCTGGATCACTGGAAACTCCTTCGTTTATAAATACGTTGCCAACCTCTAGTTAAAGGGCTTGTTGTTTAGCTTTCTCGATATTTGAAGTAAAGATTGCTGCACTAAGTCCATAAATAGAATCATTTGCGAGTTCAGTTGCTTCTTCATCAGATTCAAATGAGAAGAGTGAGAAAACAGGTCCAAAAAGCTCTTCTCTATAGGCTGGGGAATCTTTGGAAATTTAATCAAGCACCATGGGATAGAAGAAGCTTCCATTTGCCAGCTCAGGATTTTACACTTGATATTTTTAATATATAATGATAATCTATGTCTCCATAAACAACTCTAGCTCCCTTTTAAATTGATTATCTGACTTGATCAATGAGCGTCTCTTTAGCTTTCTAGCTCACTAAAGGTCCAATATTAGTTTGCGAATCCAAAGGATCTCCAAGTCTGATATAATTGTCTAAAGTCTTTGTAAGAAGAGAGACGAAGTCTGAGTATATATCTCTATGGATTATGAATCTCTTGGAGTTATTGCAAGCCTAGCCACTGGTATGAAGTCTTGTAGCTATTGCTTTGTCTACAGCTAACTTCAGATCTGCATCACTGTGTACTATGAAAGCATCTGAACCTCCAAGTTCAAATGCACCTCTCTTCATATGCTTTCCACAGACTTCTGCAACATTTTAAAAAATTTTATACTAAAATTTTGATACTGTATTTTTCCCTCCTTGTGTGCTGCCCACAAATTTGACAGATGCAATTCTTGGGTCTGCAATCAATTTGGAAGTCTAATCATGATCTATGAAAAGATTCTTGAAAATCTAGTATGATGGATTTTCGGATTCAGTGCCAATCAGCTATTGGTTTCTGCTGAAGAGGTTATCTAAATTCTCTGCACTTGAAGGAACTGAATTAGCATGCTTTAGTAAGATAGGGTTTCCAGCAGCGAGAGCGGGTAAGGCTATTTTGAAGGGAAGCCAAATGGGGAAATTCCAAGGTACTATAACTAGCAGTTAATACTTGGATATAAAATAAATAAACTAGACAAGGTCCCAGTGGTTAGTTTAGCACATAGGACTCTGGATATTTTGTGGGAATATTCTCTGTTTCCAAGAATTTAAGTGCATTTTTCTGATAGTATGAGTAAGATTAAACTATAAAATAGATGTAGTTAAAACAATAATTAAAATATAAGTCTTATAGAGGAAATTTCTAAATTTATATCGCGCATATACATGGGAAGGCATTTATTTATTTTTTATGATTTATCAGGACAAAAATCTATTTAATCTCTAATCTTCATATAAAAATCTTGAAGAATTATAAATCTTCTCTGTAACTGTAATAAAAAATTAATAGAAAATTATGATTAAGATACATTAGGATTTCTTTCAAAAACTTAAAGACAATTTTTGTAAATTATTCAAGGAAGAATAAAAATGAAAAGAGTAATAAATCTTAATTTGACTTTCCTATCATAAGCCGATTATTCTTGAATCTCGAATAAATATCTTAACCAAAATTTTCTTAAATCTTGGTTATAATCAATTAGAGTTGCAGTCTTCTCGACTTCTGCAATTGATTGAGTGATTGGCTTTCCTTGCTCATCAGATATATCCTGAGCTATCTTTACCTTATTTGCTAGTAGATCCTCCTTTAAAGCTGTAAAATGATTAAGTCTGGCTTTAACTCCCTCTAGTCCTTGGTTCCTCATCACTTTGTAAGCATTGTAGGATTTCTCTATACCTTCGTACATCTGTTTATCAGTAGTCTGCATAAACTATCTATGCACTTTCCCATTCTTAGGGTTCACACTCTTGAAGATATGCGACATTTTCTTACAAACTTTTCTCAATAAAACTAATCAAATTTAACATTTTTGTATCCATCCTTAGCTATATTCTACTTTACAAAATCAATAAAATAGTAGTAGCCAAGAAGTAACTATAGGCATAAGTAAGTGAGAAAATTAAAGAATCTATCTCAATTAAGAGGAGAGAGACTCCTATGAGTGGTCACGAATTATAAAGATATAAAAAGCATGATGTAATAGTAGTAGTTGTTGTATTTGAGGAGACTTATAAATTTATCTTTCACAGTATAAACTAAGCCGCAAGTATTTTACGCTAGCTTGAGAGGAATGAAAATTTATACCAAGACTGGAGATAAGGGCACCTCATCTCTCTACACTGGGGAGAGAAGAGACAAGAATGACAAGATTTTCGAGTGCTTAGGAGCTATAGATGAACTTAACGCTCACCTTGGCTTGGTAAGTATAAATAACCCAGGATCGAGATTGGAAAATGCACTTTCTAAGTTCTCATTACTTAAGCATGGGTCTCAAAACTTTTTTAGGCAAGAGCTTACTTCGATGACATGGCAGACTTGGATAAAAGACATCTCGAGGAGGTGGAAGACATATAAGCCAGACTCTTCGATTTGGGTTCACATGTGGCAACCCCAAGAAAGTCAGATGATATGCATGAAAAGAAGAAGAATTTTACCACCTTCGATCCAGATCATGTTTCTGAACTTGAGAGACGCATCGATTATATGGACACTCAACTCCCTCCTCTCAAGAATTTCATTCTACCTAGTGGAGGACTTGCAGCTGGATAACTCCATGTCGGTAAGTTTATTGTACTTGGTCTCAATTGTATGTAGCAAGAACAATCTGCAGAAGAGCAGAGAGAAACCTCATCCCTCTCTACTAGGATGAAGAAATAGAACCTCACGCTTATCAATATGTCAACAGACTTAGTG
This sequence comes from Tetmemena sp. SeJ-2015, assembly GCA_027382625.1. Classification (NCBI taxonomy): domain Eukaryota; phylum Ciliophora; class Spirotrichea; order Sporadotrichida; family Oxytrichidae; genus Tetmemena; species Tetmemena sp. SeJ-2015. The sequence continues at coordinate 10,487 of JAJKFJ010008599.1, read as the reverse complement.
ACTATCTCTTCACACTAGCAAGAGTTTGTTCCTACGTCGACAAAAAGCCAGAGATCATTTATAAGAAGGCAAGAATAAGAAAGAGATCAGACGAGGAAGAGAAAAAGTAGCCTGAGCAATGAGCTCATCATGAGTTCAACTTAATTTAATTACTTACCTGAAAATCTGAATCAAGACAATGATGCTATTCCCCATTCGAAATTAAGGATTTTAATTTAATTAAAAGTCTTCAAGACTACATTTAATTCCTCATATGAAATCATTTGAATACCCTTTTCTGATCATCTCTTTAGCGTTTATTCTCTTCTATATGACCTGATTGATCTTTTATCATATAAGTCGAAGGGAACCTGAATATGCTATCATGACACAAGCACAAAGCATTAAACCTAACTTGAGTCAGATCCTTTCCATTTTGAGGAATCAACTTTATCCCTCCCTCGTAATCAATATCTCTTATTAGTCCGTAGAAGGCTATTTCTATTGGAGGGAGCTTTCTATAAGTAAACTTAATTTCAGTCACTCTCACATCTTCAAAGCTCCTCAAACTTCTAAATTAAGCTTTATCTATAAGTATTCCAGCTACTAGCTGATGCTCAAACAGTCTCAAAGTTTCCATCTTATTTTAGACTTAATCTAGCTACTCTGTGATAAAGCAGAGACTGATATCTTTGAATTAGATTATTTAAAATGGTTGCGACTGAAGCTTAGTAGACTCATCATGCGTTAGAGAGAAATCATCATGCTTCATTGCCTTAGAATTGAAGTTCAAAGGCAGCTGTGAGTCAGCTTGTATCTTATTCATGAATATGTAGTTGTCATCTGGCTAATAAGTAGATAAATAAAAGAGTATGTTCATATATTTAGGACAATAAGTAAGGGCTTTCTTGATTTTCTTACTTCTTTGAACAGCTCCTTTGACATTCATGGCACCTTAAAATTTGTCGCTTTCAACATCTATGAAGATTATTCCACTCTTATCAATCTTTCTGCAATTTGAGCTGAATTCATTCCCCTTAAGGCCTACATCACCTCTCATCATGGTTATGATATGAGATGGAAAGACTGTTTCTACTATTTTCATTTAGATACCTGCGCCTATTCCCTCTACCCATCCAAAGGTATTCACTATCAGTATCTTCTTTCTCCCTTCCGCGGGAACTATTTAAAAACATTCATTTTAAAATGGAAAAATATTTTGTCATACTCGGAAATTAGTTAGGATATTGAATTCAAGAAGTAATCTTGATTTAAGTTTGGCTGAGGGGTATTCAAATAGAAGCTTTTCAGCACTTATACATCATTGAAGTCAGTATTATAAGTTTATTTTATATAATTTATTGAGGAGAGCTTTTTAAAGTACGATAAAGAGAATATAAATCAAAAATCCTTGAATCTAGTTCATAAAATCATTTATTCCATAAATATTAGTCAGAATTTACTTTTTGACGGAAGATAAGTTGGTTTGGCCAGCTAATGTGAAATTTGGCTGTCCAGGGTCAACCTCTAATAGATAGACATCGAACTAAGTTTGCGAAAGTATTCTGTTAATTAGGCAAGTAGCAAAGGTAGATTTTCCAACATTCACCACTCCATTTACAAGCATTCTTAATTCATGATCTCTATCCTAGCTCTAAATATTTTTCATCAGAGACTAAAGCTGCTTCTTCCAAGACTTATTCATCTCTAAGAAACCTTTTCTTTTGTCAAATTTAATGTTGAGATTTAAAACTCCAATCTCCTCATCTGCTGGGAGTAAGAACTATTTCTCCTCTTCTAGATAGTCTTTAAACTCAGTTATTGCAATGACAGCGTCTCCATTTCTAAGACCATCTATCTATACTTCGACACATGTTCCCTCATAATCAAACTTGATTAGATTTTCTTCATCTTGACTTTCTTAATTTTCTTCATTAAGTTGCTTTCTAGAGGCTGCATTTAAAATGTTAAGAAGCATGTTCTTTCTTGGGTCTGAAATAACTTCAAGCCAGTCACTCTCACTGTAGGATTCCTTAGATGAAATAAGAGAGCCCATGATGCTGGCTTGTCCCCTTAGCACAAGAATTTTTGTTGCACCTTAAAACTTAAAGCTCTACAGAAGATATTAAGACTACTTAAAAGTGAGTATACCTTTTTTAAATTTATCTTTAGTATGGAGCAGAGATGAGTCCCTATCTAAATCTTCTCTTAGAGAACTATGTATTCTGGGTTTACAAATAAAATAAGTTAAAAGGTTTCTGTCTGAGAAATCAGAATCTCTTGACCTAGACCTTTTTCTTTTCCCTAAAGTTTCCATTTAATTATTTGTAATTTCTTTAACTTCTGTCTCAAATATGTTTTTTTTTTTTAGGACTAAGATAATTTGTGATTATTCTCACATTCTAAAATTCTTTTTATTATATAAGTGCCATGATATGAAGATGAGAGTGAGTGAGTGAATGAACTGAATTTAATATTTACCTTAGTTGTATAATGCCATAAAATGATGAGAAGGAGGGGATTGCTAAAGTGCAAAATGACACAAGCAATTAGAAGTAAAATAATCAGCAAGCAATGACCAAAATTAAAATCCTCTCCTACTCAGCATTAATGGGAATAGCCAGAGGAACTTAGTATAATATATTTATAGTTTGTGGATTATTTAACTATAGGTTTTCCAATTGAACAGCCACTCGAGGCCATAAAAACTCACTGGCAATCGAAACCTAGTCTGAGAAATGAACTGCTTGTGGCCAGGGAAATTATAGCAGACAAGGGTTATAAAGGGATGTATGCTGGTTCGACTCCTAACTTTACTTAATTATCTATATACTAAGATTGTAGATTTTACAAGGATGATAGTGAAAAACATTTACAGATACCCTCTGATGATTTACCTCCCCTCAGCTTGGAAAATCAGCAGCGACTAAATGTGGCTTGCTAAGCTATTCACAGCTTCAACGATTGCATTAAAAATATTCTATTAGATTAGTTGCATTTGTAGAATCATTCATTCTCTGTCCTTTCGAGAGGTTCAAGACTTTGTTCATTACGTAGAGTCAGCATAATAATCTGAGCTTTTGGGGCTACATACAGAAATTCTAGAATCAGTTAGGCTCTGAGCTCTTCAAGGGAATAACCCCTCTCATGGCAAGGCAGGCTGTTGCTTGGATCAGCTTCATAGAAGCAGATTACTTGGTCAAGTAAATTCTGAGGCGGACCTATGAAATACCTAAGGAAGAGAATTTATGAAAAATTTATTTCCTCTTTCCTTATTTCTTCTTAATTAGAACATTCCAACCAGGTACCTAGTGCCAGGTGCATTTTTAGTTGCCTTGGTCAATACTTTTTGCGTTATGCCGCTTGATTCTGTTAAAACTTTCTTTTAAAAAGTAGACCCCTCAGCCTCCTGGATAGAAGCATCTAATGAGATATATCGTGAAGCTGGATTAAAAGGATTTTTTGTGGGTTGGCGTCTCAGATATGCTATGTATCTCTTGCATGCCGTATTTATAAAAATATGTGCATTTCAATATAGATAAATTTACAGTGGACTTGCTGGAGAGACTTGAAAATTGGGCCTAACAAATCAAAAGCAAAGAATGAACATAACTCTATCTACTAAGCATTTCAGCAAAGCCACTAAATAAAAAAAGCATAATTGACTCTGTTAATTTGAAACTATAAATCACTGAAACTTATTTTGAGCATCGAAAGCTGATTGTTAATGAGTGAAGGAGATCTAATTATGAAATTCATTGACAATATGTATCAATCATTCGCTGTAGAAACAATCTAATAAAAATTCTTGCCTGTTTATTATATCATTTATGTCCAGCCCCTATCTTAAGAGAGATTCATAATAACTCAATAAATATTATGATAATTTTTCCTAAATGATTAAGTAAATTTTGAGTGAATTAATAATGCATTTATCATTAAATATTTAAATATAGATTCTATGATTCTTTGAGCCTAAGGGGAGAGAGTGCGAGCATATCCATTTTCAAAAATATATCTCAAGTTTAAGTCCTTGAGCTGCAGTAAACTCAAGTCTTCAAGAGCTGTGAAGCACTCGTAAGAATAGCTTTGAAGCTTTTATAATAGATTATCCTTATCTCCAATTTCGCTTTTCTTGTAGAAACTATTCTTCTAGGGATTCATAGAAAATAAGTAGTGGATGACAAGTGGATAGTCCAGTTTCTAAGGCTTTAAAGAATCGTTAACTTCAACTATAAGAGCTTAGCGGTGATCAAGATCTGAGCAAGCCCTACAAGAGCAAACATAGTCTCCTTTAATTTTCACATCAACTACTCTCTAGTTATCAAGTACTTGAGATTAAATCTAAAATAGCTTGCTAGTATGGAGCGAGTAAGTCTTAAAACTGCGAGAGTAGCACATAAATATATGCATTTCAGAAAGACGAAATCTTTTAGTGTCACTCATGCACTGATGCCTGATGAAAGCATTTGGGTTATCCTTGAAGTTTCTCTAAACCAAATTTTCCTCCAAAAACTCTCTATCAAGGTCAGAAAATCTCTTATCAAGTGTGGGCCTTTAGTAATATACTCTTTAACCTTAGAGATAAGGTTATATCAAAAGCTTCATATCTAGTAGAAATCTTTGGTTGCTCGATTCATTCTATCTCAAAATATTTTCTTTTTATTAAGGAGGAGCTTCAATATTTTTGCCATAAAGTTGTCTAGCCATCTGTTGATTTTGCTTATATTTTAACTTAAGTTTTTAAATCATCAAAGATAGATTTTGTTTCTAGAAGAGAACTTTATCAAAGATGTTTTGCTAATTCTTATCAACACAGTTCTACTATTCATAACTTAAAGAATGACTTAGATTTGGACCTTCAGTATTTGAAAGCTGAGAACTTTGCTGAGAAGAACTTACATTTACAGATAAGATTAAAATTATTGAAATTAACTTGAGTGTGGATCAGTTCCCGGTTGCGAACCCTTCTCTTCTTCTTCTTCTTCTTAGCTATCTTGATTCTAGAGCAGATTTTTAGATATAAACTGATTTCTAGGATCAAACATGTCAGAACTATTTGGCAGAAACTAGCTGAATGAGAACTAGGATTGATGACTCTGCAAATTTTGATGTGAAAGATTTTAAGCTAAAAGTTTTGAATCTGGGTTAGTTTAGTCAAGCTGTTCTTGATTATGGGGGATGACTTGGCTAGGATTTTCTGACAAGGGAGTTTTTCTCTCCTCAATTAAAAGAGAGGTATCTGATTAGCTGGTCTCATAAAGCCTCGGTATGAATTTGACTCTTGCCATTTAATCAAAAGACACTCTTCTATCTTTGTTTTAATGTCCAGGCATTTTTAAGTTCGAAAACTTTTAAGTCTGCTTGGCTGAAGTCATATTTGGAATCTAAAGACTTTGTCTCCTAAATTAGCTATCTTGATGCTAGCTCATATTCTAGTAACTTGTCGCTAAAGATGAGTTTTGTGCTTAGCTTTGGGTGAACTCACTTATACTCTCTTCTTCAATATTCTTATTCTGCATCGCAGGTTATTAACTAAAGTTGTTAGAGTTATTTTAGTTAGGTTAAGGATTCAAATCCTCTCTAAAAGCTTTTGAAGAAGCATTGGCTCTAGAGTTGAATGCTTGCTTGAAGGGCATCTAAATTATTTAATTAAGTTCAGATAGAATGAGAAAATGTTAATCTTCTTGAAGTGGTTGTGAGCCTTAGGTGGTGGAAGATTTTATCCCTAACTCTGTGTGTACTCTATATCCTCTTCTTCAATTATAGATGAGAGCTTTAAATCTTCATGAAATAAGAATAATTATTTCTCATGATCCTAAAGCTATCTTGGGAGCTCAGAGAGCCTTCTTTGAGGTTAGATTTATCTCTCATCAATTAGACAAAAGAAAAATTATCATCAAAAGCAAAGTTAGTCTTTGAGGATTCCTCGTTCCTTATCCTCTCTTTAGAAAGATTCCTCTAGATCGGCTTACCATTGTTGGAATTTTATATAGAAAATCCTCCTTTCTAATGAAAAATTAAGAGAAAGAAGTAAATCTTACATTTTCAAGAGTAAATGATCTTCCATGAGCAGAAGAAGCAGCAGGGTTTGATCTTGAAGTATTTTTCTATTGCTCAGAAGATTATCTCATAGCTTCCTAGTTGCTAAAGGTAGAATGAAAATATTATAAAGAAGAGTTTAGACTATCCGTGAAAGGCTTGCGAACATATTTGAATGCAGAGTTAGAAGACTTTAGTCCTCGTGAATTTGAAGGGCCCATTTAAATCTAGAATGGCTCACATCCCTTCGCAAACTTGAGTTCTTTGCTCTCTTCTCTTGGTCTTGCATTCAGAGATTGAGAATCCTTTCTTGGCCTTCCTCTCTTTTTTTATTGCTGGTCAGCTTAAACCGATCCTTATCTCGAGCTTTAATTTGACAAATCCTCTTCATAGTCTGAGGAAGAGTCTTTGCTCTTATTTTTCTTGGAATAAGTTTTTGAGTATGAGGTTCTTGAGTCGTTTTAGTATTACTTGCTAAGAATTTGTTTGCTTTGGTGAGAATTTTCAGGTCTTGTTCGCATATTATATCTGCTAAAACTTGATTTGAAATTTTAAATAAAGCAATAAATCCACATTTCTTCTTTAACATATGTTGAGAATGTATGCTATATGAAGTCTACTGATTTCTTTCTGACAAGTAGGGTAAAATGACACCAACTCTTTATTATTATGTGTGCGACTTATAAATTTGACCTGAGTTAGTTGTCTGAGTGCTATGGCCCGGCTTCACTGCATGAGAGTGGTTATTCTATTACGAAGTTGCGAGATTCTGAGTTTAAATTGCAGAGTTACTTGGAATGCCCATAGTGGTTGTTATAGTTTCCGTTGATTGTCTAGGATTAAAAGTTGGAGCAGGGGTGTTCTAGCTTGACCTTTGAAGCTTCATCTACTCGTTCTACTTTAAATAAATGGCATTCAGTTGCTACGAAGATCTGATTTAAATCTAAATTAAAGAAGAGGACTATGTTATGGGCAATGAAGAAAAACCTTTAAGACTCTGATTTTGATCCATAATTATTTAATCAGAATGAAGAAGAATGAGAGAATACATTATTTAATTCTTTGATTAACGTTTGGCTATTGCTGGAGCATTTTTTTGGAGTTGGAGTTGTTAGAATTTTTGCTTTGGTTTCCATATATGCGTTGCTACATGGTGTATTGATTCTAATGGTGTTGGAGCTAAATTATCGAATTATTGAACCCCACACTCTACTTAGTTGTCTATTTACTCATCTGCCTTTGTCCACTCTTATAGAAAACTTATTTTTATAACTAACTCTTGTTCTCAAAGCTTTGGAAAAAGTTAGAGTTGGACTTTTGCATATTTCCTTATTTGTTTACTGTATTCGACACTAGTAGAATTTCTTAGTAACCTTTAAGTGCATACTCCCCTCCTTGCACATAATTTTAGCCTCCAGTTAGTGACTTGTCAAGATTGAATAAAAATTAATGATCTTCAAATCCTATATGAGTATAAATGATTGTTTATGGTGAGCTCTTTCTCGCTTTAATAGTCATTCCTTGAGTGTGAGTTGAGTAAGCTTGTGTCCTAATTTTAATCCTGACTCTCCGTCATGAGTTATTAGCCCTAGAGCAGTGTTTTGAGATTCTTGGGAGAGCCTTAATAGTACTCTTAGTTAGGAAGAGTTTGTGCGTGATGGATTTCCATTCTAAGAAAAATAAAGCTAATTATAAAACTTCTTATATTATTGCTCCTTGAAGAACGCTTTATTACATTTAATTTGCTGCTGATGCATTAATCCATTCATCTTCAAGCTATCATAGAAGGAGTAAATATCGAATAAGTGAGTGCAGTTGATGCGTAAATTAACCTTATAGCAGGTCTTAAATTAAATTATGGATATATAGATATTTAGTTCGTAGCTGCTTCGATTTAACGGATTATTTTCTACTGACTCAAAATAAAATAAGTATTGAAGTAAAGTTAAAATGATCTACTGTAATGTTGCTACTAGATTTCATAAGGCTTATATTCCTAGTTCACGCTCAGTGTAGTCTGCAAGTGTTTTACAAAAGACAGTGCCAATCATTTCGAGGAGCATCAGGTTGAAGTGGCAGCCATTATACATTCCTTTGGAGGGTCCGCAAAAACTACACTCTAAGGTAAAGCTATTAAACAGACTGAAGTCCTTCCACATCACTACTCTTGCTTTTAAAGAAAAATTCAAATGCTGTACTCTCCCTGGATTTCTGCACATCGAAGCAACAGTCATCGAAAGAGACGTTCTCGTTATTATCTGAGAACATTATCATAAATGGTATACTAGTCATACAAAAATATTTAATTCAACATCTGTGGGAATACTCTCTCCTTCATTTTATCAGATTGCTTTACTTAGTTATAAAGTTCTACACTAAAAGATAAATCTTAACAATAGTTATTCCCATACATGAAAATATTTCTCTTAGTGCTATGGCCATGGAAGTCACAGAAGAAAATTATCTCTCTGCTGTCAAGTGTTTTTCTCATCATGAGCTTGGTGTGATAGTTAACTGGGAACAGTTTGCAGCTTGGAGCCACCCACTATCGGTTCAAGTCTTATCCACTTAAAGAGCATCTGTAATTTCCCACAATGACTCCATCAGGGTTGAGCATGGGAATTATTTTGAAGACGAAGGTATCTCGCAGGAATAAGGCTTTAGGGTCATCGCTTACTAAAAAGTCTAGTACACCATCCATAACAATAGAGGCATTGGTTTCGCCGGGATGGACCCTAGAGGTGAGTATTATAGCTTTTCTCATAGCTATATTCTCTTATGATGAAGCAAAGTTTGTTACTATAAGCATCTCAACATCATTTCCAGCTAAAGACTTGCAGAGAACTGTCCTCCTAATCTTATCTCTATTATCGTAGGTGCAGATTTTCTTAATTTGGTCACACAAATCGGTGTATGTGTAAGGGTAGCAGTGAGCAAAGTAAACAGTATCTAGGTCATGCTTAAACTCAACCTCAAAGGTAAGAGAGTAGTAACTGCCATAGTAACCTGTAGCAGCTCCGCCTGAAACTGCTGTAGAAGCGGTTGAAGTCGATGTGTTGTTAGCATTTTAGCTTCCTCTTAAATTTATAGAGAAGGATGTTTAAATATCTTTTTCTACTGTTTTGGTAGTATGCGATGTTGAATCCATCTCTGTACCAGCCAATTCCATCTTTTTCCGCTTGCTTAACTGAGTACAATAAAGGCTTCATACCCATAGAGTAAGTGGATTCCGGTTTCATCAGGTTGATAATGTTAAATCGGTATCTCACATCCTTTCTAGTGTTTGACACTTTAAAATAGTACCATTGAGTGAATCCTGAAGTTCCATAATCTTACAAAATTTACACTTGTAAATACTGTAAATATAGTCGACTATTTGTTAATCGTTCTTCAGAATCAGGTCATACTCAAATTCACCACTAAAGAACAATTCGTTTAGCAAAAGTATCTTACACTTTGATGGCCTTTTTCAGATTCCCACTTTCAAATCGGCTCTCAAAAATCAGTGTTCGATCCTAAATGGAATCCTTGAGTTTGTAGAAAGGCTTTAGCTTTTCGTAGTATCTATTTATTTTTGGGATCAAAACAATATACGTAAATTTAGGATCCCCTTTTTGTCATAAATTTTGGAGTCTGAAGTTTGCGTGCTGTAAAGCCCAGCTCTTTCAAGTTGGTAAGGTAAATTATTAGGATTGAAAAAGTACTTCTTCTGATAGGGCTCGTAGATAGTGCCATCAGACTGCTCTTATGGAGCTGGCACCTCTATTGCATCCCTCTCATCATAGTATTAGTCATTAGGGTCATCGATTTCGTAATATGGTGAGTAATCTATGCAGTCATAGATGCATGGATACATATTTGGGATCGCATTTGCCCTCTCGGAGTCGTTTCTTATGTACTCGTCAATTAGCTTCTGTGGGACAATTTAATCACTTAAAGGCTCAAATTCCTTGTGTGTCTTCAGGAATATCCTTCTCTCTTTAGTAAAGGGATATTCGATTCCAGTCCTTGGCAGATTTTCGGTTTTCTTCTTCAATTAAAAATTGACAATCTATCAACCATAGGTATTAAGATCAATCTTTAGTTGTGCAGATTTAGAGCTTATTGTTGAGCTTGTGACGATTTACCCCCGTTCAAATTAATTGAGACAGAGTTATTGCGATTATTGATTTGATAGGCTCCACCGTTTTGCAACTTGGTGCTCTGTTTCGGCCCAGAGGAAGCAAGGGCCATTTGCTTGTGAGACTAGGTTATTTATCCATTCGCCCCTGCTCCTCCGGTCATGCTTCCATCCATAGTTTTAGAGTCCTGAGGCTAGAGCCCGAGTTTAGAATGACCACCGAATCCCAGCCCTCCGGCTGGCTGTGTCTGAGGAATGTTCGTGCTGTTATTATGCTAAAGCGTCTGGATTAGGGTTTTAATTTCCATGTCGCGTTCTTTGAAGCTCTGATACCTAACAACTATAA
>JAJKFJ010008586.1:0-15402 GCA_027382625.1 Tetmemena sp. SeJ-2015 | reverse complement strand
CGAAAATATGTATGATATCCTTTTGAAGTTTAATTTTGTGAAGTGACTCTTAAAAAAGCGATAAAACTCATAGTGGCAGCGGGCCATCAATAACAGGAAAACTTAAAAAGAACAGCTCATCTGTAATACTTCATTCTTATTTTTTTCATTTAATCCCTTTAGTCTAAAAATTATCACACAACTGCAACTATTTAGTCAACGATAGCATAGCATGCTCCAACTTCGAGTTTACCAGCTCAACAGACTTAAGCCTCACTCTCTTTGAATCTCACTTAGTAGATGAAGAATTAAAAGGGACAAGTTAGCTAGTCTCAAAATAAGCAAGCTATGAACAATAAAAAGCCTATTAACTAAGCAGTGTCGAATGCTGCTGTATCAGCCAACCGCAATATATCCCCACCCGATTAGGCTAATAAACTCCAAGCTATAGCTGTGAATCAAATAAGTTAGCAGCAACATCCTAGTTCATTGAAGGAACAGATCTAATAGCACCATCATAAGCTTAGCTAACAGTAGAGTCAATTGCACTCAGTTCAGGTTCATGGTCTTCATACACAATCTTCAGGTGGCAGAATTAGTCTCGGACTCACCAATAATTTGATATAGACTTCTTAAGCTATCGATGCTTCAAGTGGGTCCAAGAAATTACAAGTCAAGCCTAGGCCAGTTTAAATCCCAAGCGCTAAATATAGTCCATCTAACAACTAGGCTCTTTAACTCTCCAACAACCTTTCAAATAATCTGAACAGCACTAGTAACAATTTAGCCAACGCTTCTGATATAATCTCTCAGACAGTTAATATCTCCACAGTGTAGATCAAGCAGGAATCTCAGGAATAGTTGCCTTAAATTTAGCTTCAGTCTAGCAGCGGTAATCAAACAAATGTTAAGATGTCTATGTCTCAGACTTAAAAAGTTCGCATAAGCTTTGTTGAGCAAAGTAGTCATATGAACTTACTTAATAATCTCTCAGGTATAAACAAGGATAATGTTATTGATAAAGAGAGTAGCAACACTTTAGTCATTGCAAATACTACTTCAAAAGTAACCACAGGCTAATCGAAATTATTACAGCAACATAACTCTTCTTCCGCTTTTAAAGCTTCTAAAACCTCTAAATAAACTGCATCGGTAAGCTAAAAAACCTCTCAACGACCAAGCACAAACGTCCTTAATGATTATTCTGCATTCAAGTAAACTCAAAATAATCAAGGTCAGGCTGCTTAGTCTTAATCTCAAACATCAAGTTAGAACGATCCGATGGTCTCCTTACAGCAAAGTCAAGTGACATTTAATTAAAGCTAGGCGATAGCTTATAGCTCAAAGTCTCCCGCTGAAAAGATGATAGAGTCTACTCTGCTTCAGTAATCTGTGAATGTGACTCAAAGTTCAACTCTAGCAAGCAAGCATTAAAAGCTAATGACTTAAGATCTCTATGGAATTTCTAGTTAGATCCTAACTCCAAATAGACATTCAATTCAAGCAGGTCCTGCGAGAAAAAATACTGCAGGTAACTCTTACTAAAAGGCTGCTTAATAGTCCAAAATAACTCTTCTTACTAAGCATCAAGCTCCATAATCGCAGAAAGGTAACCAACTCAGTGTTTCAGAAAGAAAACTAATTGGCAAAAGTAGCAAAGCAAGTTAACTTTTCATTTGAGTTGTAATTATAAATTTTATGAATAATTAAGTGCTAAGAATTCAAGCTAAGACTTGAGTAACATAAGTCATGACGAATAGTAAAGTCCGACAGTTAGGAGTAAGATAATAAAGAATCAAGCAGGAGGTGGAAATATAAAAATGAAAGGGGACCTCAATAATTTCAATGAGATTTCAGAATCTATTATAGAAGAGAACGCTGATAAGCTACATGATACTGAAGATGAATCTATCAAGCCGCATAATTAAAATCATTTGCAAAGAAATCATATCTCGGGGAACAAAACTATGAGTATCTATGATTAAGCAATGAAAAATTTAATGATTATAAAAAATTAATTATTAAAAGCGAGAATCTCACCCAACAAGAGCAACAAAATTCCTAGTTCAATTGCATTTAAGAGAAGCAGCAACGATTAAAGTCTCTATCAAGATCATCTTAATTCTCATTAGAGTCTCGGCTAATCTCAAATTAGCAAGGATCAGACTACAGCTCACAATATACCATCTTTGGCAAGTGTTAGCGGTGCAGGAAACAGTAAAGCTAAGAAGGGAACCAAAGGGAAAATAAAAATAGGAGGAGGTCCTGGATTAAGTATTCATGCTCAAGACATCAAGCGCTTCAATTTAGTTGATTCGGAGGATGATCTTAATTTAATATCTACATAAAGAAATAATTCCAGTACAGCATAGTATCAAGCAACGCTATTCTCGTGTAATAAATTAATTATTTCAAATATAAAAATAAGCTTATTAAAAATTAGAGTTGGCTCCATCCGCCAATACAAGCAGTTAGATGTTTACAATGCAAAATAAACAAGAATTGAAGCGCAATCTAGGAAAGTACAGCTCACTTGATTTTTCGAACAACTATGACAGCACTGGGAGACCAAGAATAGCCACATCTTTTCATATGTAAATTATAGCATTTGAATTATCTGGAGTGGACTATTTCGTTGAAATCTTTATTGAAAGTTTAGTAGTATTTTTTAAAAAAATTATTTTAATGAATAGCAATATTGCAATAACTTGGCAGCTCAGTGGCTTTCTTTTGACCATCTCTAGAAAGTTATGCAGCTATCAAGAGAATTCCGTGAGGATCTTTATCATAACAATCCAACACCAAGGCAAGCTTTCATTTCTAGAATCTTCAGGCGCTAGATGCGCTCCATAATTACGATTGGATTCCCTTCTACTTTAATAAGAATACGGTATTGGAATCACAAAACTAAATTCTACTATGGAAAGAAGAAGAGACCCAATGAATATGAGAGATTGAAATAGTTAAATGCAGCAGAGGGAGAGGCCATCGAAATTATGAAAGATGTTTCTCGCACATTCCCCGATATGAAGTATTTCTAAAAGCCAAACGATGGTTAGCAAGAACTATTTTATATCCTAAATGCAGTTGCAAAGAAAAATGCATCAACTGGATACATTTAAGGCATGAATTTCCTAGCAGGGACAATTAATTATTTTTCTTTATTTTCTAGTAGCATTTTAATATCTAAGTGAATTCTAATAAATTTGCAAAAGGGCGAAGAAACTTATTGGATGATGATGTCTATACTAAATGTCTACAAATTTGCTAGGCTTTATTTTTTATTGATTAAATTCGATGGAATTCTTGATCTAAAGAGCGGGGGTATTTTTCAGATACTATGCTTTCAACTATAACCAATGTTATTTACTATAAAAATATTTCTAAATAATTTTTATAGAGGCTTTTCTGCAACACTACTTGCCAAGGCTACATGACCATTTTAAGCGATTGCGTATCCCTACTGATATTTATGCAGCTAACTGGTTCATCACCATGTTTTGTTGCGAACTAAGTATGGACCTAGTATTTTGCATCCTGGATGCCTTTTTGTTGGAAGGAATAAAAAGTCTGATTAGAGTCTCTTTAGCGATTTTGGCCAGCTTAGAGTATCGGCTTCTGCGCATGAATGATGAAGAGTGTATGACTTTTCTATCTAGTTAATCCAAAGATATTGAAATGGATGCACAGACTCTGCTTGCAGCAGCATTCTCGTACAATTTTATCTTCATTTTAAGCTCTGATAAAATCATAGATACAAGGTGACTGACTCGCTTCTAGAAATCTTGGAGGACTTTTACAAACTGAGAAACAAGAGTTAGCACCCTCTCTAACAGAAGATTTTCAAAGTTTTCAACAGACTTTCTCTCTAAGAGGAAGAATAGAAAGTGCCTGTTCCTTATAACCCTGGCTTGCTCAGAAGATATAACTATCAGCAGCAAATACTCTGGAATAAATCTCAAGCTTCAGGCAGCTCTCAATAAGCAAAAAAAATTTATCAAAGCATTCAATTAAAATTATGTGTATTTCAATAAGAATTGTTTGAATATAAGAAGAGATATCACTGGATTGTACTCCCAGCTACCCCTGAAGATATTCGAGGCCTTCTTAGATAAGAGAAAAGCCTAACTGAAGAGGACATAGATGAGTTTTATTAGCAGAATATCAAGAATAGAAAACTCCATGAGATCATTCTATTAAATTTTACTTTACTTCTATTAACAGATTCTCTTGAATTAAAGTTAAGATTGAAGAGCTTTACACAGATGAAGACTCAGAGATCGCGAATGTTAAGAGCTATGCATTTTCCAAGAAGGACATCTAAAATGCTAAGATGATTAGACCTGGCGACAAGAAAAGACGTGAGGGGCATCCCTCATCTCTGCTCTAATAAAGTTCTCTTCATTCTAAATATGCTCAGAGTGCTTTAGGGTAAACAAAAAGAAAGGCGGGACAAATGCTTCACTTTAGCAACACCGATTCAAATAATACTATTCTTGAGCTAACTCATGATTACAGCAAAGGCGGTCACTCTGGTGGAGCGGCTGGCCTTGGTAAGATAAATTAGAATAGCTCCAGTTATGCAGCTAGTAATTTTTCAAATGGAGATACTAACAAGCTCTTTAAATTATTTCCTAATATTTATTATGCTCATTCCGTCAAGCGATCAGAAGAATCTACATTTAAGTCTGGTTATGAAAGGAGATGATGATCTTGTAACACCCAGGGGCAAACTTAAAATCAATAACGATCTCTCAACCAAGAATCAGAAGACCTTTCATCACTAGTCAAGCATGCATGCTCCTTATGGCCACTCTTAAAAGAAAAAAGAGATCCTCTCCTCAGTAAATGCAGAATCCCCTTTCATTAAAATAGTCACAACCACTGCAAAGAATATATTTGGGAACTTTTTTAAAACCCAGGAAAAACTCAACAAGTCTTATGAGGAATATGAGATATTTTTATCAATGTAAATAGTTATAGAATATCAAGGAGGAGAATTCACCTTAAATATAGGAGGTAAAGGTTTTGGAGATGCAAAATTTGTAGAAACAGGTCATCCATCTAAGATGCAGCCCTCCTTTGATAATGAAGTTCTCAAAAAGTAGTCTAGGTCTAAATCCATTCACCAGTCAGTCTTAAATCCCACCTATAGGGACTCTCCTGAGATAAGGGTGACAACCCAAACTTACCAATCTAATCAAAACAAAAAGCAGAGTCCATACATGTCACTCGGCTCATCTCATAATAAGCAAAGAAATCAAAGGGAAAATAACCCATTAGCAAACTCAGCATAGTTTTCTTCAAAGACTCTAAATCAGCAAGCTCAGATAAATTCGCTGAAGCAAAGCAGTCTCGATAATCATCATCCCTTGCCTACTTAAGGAAGAGATCACCACAAACTATAGGTCACGACTGAGGATAATCATAATATCCCAAATGCACAACCATTGAATTTCAACACCACCACTCATCTACTCTAAGTTCAAAGGATGAATCAGCTAAATTAAAATACTGGACACATAAAAGAGATAGCAGGATAGGCTCAATCAATCACTTGGTAGTAAACCACACTTCAAATGAACTAAGAATACTTTGTTAACAGCTCAAGATTCAATGGTAAAGATCAAAATAATTAGGTGATGTCCACTACTGATGAGGCTGAGTTTAACTTGAATTATCAAAGCTAATCGTCTCCTCTGAATAGGCATAAAATCTCAACTAGAATTTAGAAGTAGATCTCAAAAAGTCTAGATCGCGGGAATTCAGAGCTTGATAGTATGCTATCTGGAGGAAAAGGCTTGGGAGATGAATACGATGAACTTGCTGAAGATTGTGAGATAGATTTGCTTAGTTCGTCAGCCGACTATGCAATTCACACAGTCGGAGAGAACATGAACATGAAGAGGCATTAAGAGTTTAATGGGGCTAGTAAACGTCCTGAAATATTGATTGAAAGAGATTTAATAGCAGGCGACGATGAGGAAAATGAGGGGCTTGAAGATGAGCTTGATAGAGATGGAGGTGGCCTGGACAGTTAAAATGTTTCAAACTAGGAGATTAATTTTTTCAGAGCACATAATAACGTTCCTCTGTTTAGCATCCATAATAGTTAAATGAGTTAGACCATAAAGATTTCGAGTGCCTCCGCGTCTAACAGCCAAGCGCTTATTGCTTTTCGTAAGCAGTAATAAATAGGCAATAATTACAAAAGTAATAACCCTCGCAGAAACTCAAATGCAGGAAATGGGAAAGGTGAACAAATGAATGGAAATAAAATCATGAAAAGCTCACCCCCGGTTAGCCCAAAGGATAGGTAAAAACAAGCAATTACCAGTGCATAGAATTCTTATAATAGCAAGAACTTGAGCATAAACTTATAGGGTAGCAGTCTACAAGGAGGTTCATCGGGTCATATTGGAATCAACAGCATGAGTTAAGGGCTAACTCAAATTAAAAGCAACAGCACAAACCTCATGAATTTTTAAAACAATACCGCTCAAATAAAAAAGAAGTGAGGAGGAGCTTTGGAATAACTCATGAAGATTACTTTGGTAATTCAAAACCAATAATCCAGATTTTCTAAAATTATGTGAATAGTAGGTCAATTCAAATTTAAAACTACATTTGTAATTTACACTTTTAGTTTCTAAATATTCTTGAGAGTTTTCTAATGATTACTGTAACATTTCAGCAATAATCTTGATTGTGATAGAGTCTTAAGGGAAAATCAGGCTTGGGCGATCTACAAGAAGGATGTTATCTAACTTAAGATCCCTATGAGCTATGCCTCGATCATGCATATATTTTATTCCAGTTAACAGTTATCTGATAATAACCTTAACATCCTCTTCTGGTATAAATCTACCTGCGTAGTTCTTTTCTTTCACGTGCTCATACAGTGATCTTCCTTCTATATGCTCCATGACAAGATTCAAAGTCTTTTTAGTGTCTATCGATTCGTACAAACGCACAATATTCGGATGATCAAGTCTTTTAAGGAGCTGAATTTCTCTACTCACAGACCTCTTTCTTGAAGCAAACTTTAAAAAGAGTTAATGCAGTAAAAGCATTGGACAGAATCTTCTCCTTGTCATATATTTTCATGGCAATACGGTCATTTGTTTTCTTGTTCAAGGCTGTATGTACAACAGCATAAGCTCCTTCACCTAGCTTCTTTCCAAGTGTGTAATCGCTAATTGTCGATTTAGATCTTTGATGCAGTTGACTGATAGATTCTCTCATCTCTGAATTGCTTTGTCTCCTCACCTTCTCACTAGATTTCTTCGCCAAAATCTCGAATGCCAAATCATCCTCTCCAAAGACCTCTGTTACTGCTTGCTGCTACTATATCGGGTACTTTGTAGTTTATCTATTAGAATAGAGTCTGTCAGTGTGATGTCTTTACTATTAATTGTAGCCGCTACTTGGCCCTTAAGTTTAAAAGTTTTGAAACAGTTTTTAAGGGACTAGAGTATCAGAGGCAGGGGCAGCGGAAGATTTTATCATGACTTAGATGTTGTGAGAAGTCAAGTTACCACCTTAAGAGGATGGCTACTTTCTAGCTGTGATACTTCCTTTCCGCTTAACTGAAGAAAAGCTAGAAATGAGAGTGTTTATTTATCATCATACTTTAAACCAATTTATGTTGCACATTTGTCCTTAATTCGATTCAGTTTTCTTTTAATTTGAGCCGTAGAGTTTGCAAGCAGAATCATTGTTTCCAATCGCGCTAGATCCAAGCAATTTTCTCATTTGATTGAGAGTAGATTTCTGGTTGCTATTTTACTATTGCTTAGTTGCAGACTAAATCCTAGAATTTAAAGTGCTTTGCTTATTTTGATTATGATAATCATAATGAAATTATAACTCCAAGTTAAATTATTCTAAGAGTTAGCTAAGTTATTAGACTTCATTTAACTGAATTTAGTTTGAGGAGATGAGACTTGCGAATCTTATAAGATAGCAGGTCTTGCAGACATAACCAAGTTCTTGGTCATATTATTTCTTATCTTTCTTGGTTTGTACCCTTTGAGTGATTTATTAGAAGGTTAAACTATTTGTCTTTCAGGGTTTAATATGATTTGAGGCTTGCTCTCTGTGTTGTACTAAGTCTTTTGAAAGTGAGCTGATAGTGGAGTCTTAGTCGTTTGCTTATAATTAATTTCCTATCTCTGTCCTCTTGCATCTAAAGTAGCTGTAGATTCATGAGGCTGAGCTTTAATTTGCTCTGAAAGTGCGACTAGCTTATTCTATATCCGCTCTGTTGCAGTTAGAGTATCGTAAGAGTTTTTCCTCAAGCCTTTTCTATCGTTAATGTTGGCTTGGGAAATACATTTGGTAAGTCTTGCATCTACAGGCTGAATGCGATGTGCTCCTTGCGAGAGAGCTTAATTAGCTGTGGTATAGCCAGTGGCACTTTATCGCCCAGATTTCTAGCCTGTTGATGTCAAAGCAAACATGTGTTGTTAGTTCTATCTAGGAGTTAAAGCCTATTAGCCTGTTATTGTCTGCTAGAATGTTGCGTTTTAATTTGCACCTCCAATTATTCCTCCGAGTTAGAGCTGCTGAGTGCTCATTGAGTTAGGCCCAAAGAGACCAGAGTCTTAATTGAATGCAGACTAAGGGCCAGCTCCTTCTGTGAAAGAGTGCTTTTGGTAATGCTTTCCAAGGAAGTTCTAAATGGTATGCAGATAGGATTGAGAATTCGTAGTTAGGTTCGCTATATTCTTGAATTACTCAGGACTATAATAAGAAACTCAAAATAACAGCATTCAATTGGGATTTTAAGACTTTTGGTATGTGATAGCTGCCTTGGGTGATTGAGAGAAGTCTTTACGCCGCAAGAAGAAGTCTTTTGATTGCTGTTCAAGTAGTGCTTGAAATAAGATTTGAACTTTGAATATAGATGAATGAAATGATTAATATATAAATTGAACTTCTCCTTCTTGTTCTCGCCTTGATTTTCTGTTTACTTGGGTTTGGAATTTGTATTTGTGGTTGTGATCGTGCTTGACCTGGCATTGAAAGGTTGAACAGCTCCTGCATTTGCAACAGATTCCCTGTGAAAAGATTTAACCATACTTTTATGTAATCTATTCATGCTTTAATTGTGACTTTTAGGTAATTAAAAAATTGTCTTTTATAATTTACTATGACTGTGAAGCGAGTCGTTTCTCTTTCTTTGCTAATAGTGAACTTTGGGATTAGATTGCTGATTGGAGAGAGCCCCAGTTACTTGATTCAGTAACGTCGCTTCTTATTTATTTTAACTTGGACAAGTAAAATAACTTACATTAATTAAATTATCATTATCATATATATTAATGAAAATTAAATTCAAAAATTCATTTTATAAAAAAATACCTCTATATTCAGATTTAAAGAAGAGAAAGCTTAATTTAAAAAAAATAAAAACTTAGATGATGTTGACAAAACGAAAAATAAAAAGATAATTATAAAGTTTTATTTGGGAAGACATGCTTGAACCTTCTTATCCTCTATTTACACGAACTTTTTACATTCAAATAGCTTAAATATGAAAAGAAAAATGCTTTAGTTCTAGAAGAAATAAAGCGCAATGATATGTAATGGAACTTATTTTAAAATGACTTTCTATTTCAAACTAAGTTCATAAATAAAATAAAAAAAATATTGCTTATTAAAGTAAAAGATTGATAATTGAGATTCTTGGAGCTACTAAGGGGCCTAGAAGTAATTGCGCCAAGCTACGCCTTAAGTTTAATTTGTGAGGAAGATGTATTTAGAAACTATTGCTATTACGCTCTCTCTAATGAATTGCCTGTACATGTGTTATTCTAGAGTATAGACACAGGTGCCTAACTCTTCTACTATTGATAGAGTCTTTAGTTAGGAGATTTAGTTTTCAAAGAATATTGCTGAACTTTTGGAGAAAGAGTCTTCTTTAAAAGTTCTTTAATGTGTGAGTTAGCGGTTCCCTCCATTTGCATAGAATTGCAAGTGCCTAATATTTCCTTTTGTGATGATAAATTGATGCGAGGAGTCTTCGAAGGAGATTTGAGAGGTGAAGTTGATGTGTCATCAGCATCCCTGAGAATGAAATTTTCCTTCTCGCATTAGTTCGATGGACTTGGCATTGTCATGAATTGAGTGATAGTAGATTCCGCATTAAGGACCTTCGGCTCCAATTTATGAGAGTGCTATTTCTGCGAACTTTAAGTTAACTTGCTCTGATTCTACTCATATCTTCTACCTATCAAGCCACTACTCATTAAAATGGTGGAGGAGCCACTTCCAGAGATAGAAGGGTTTTGATTTAGGATTCCTAAATTAGAGGCAAGGAAAGATTGAGTCACAGTTTGGTTAAAGGACATAGAAGAATTTATTAGAGACTATCTAACTGGCTGGCGCATGTAAATAGCTGCTTTTTTGACTGAACCTTGCACTCCCACATTATTGCTTTAGCTGTGCTAAGAGGAGGATGTCTTTCCTTTTTATTGATTCAAATTACTACACTTCGCCTTCTGTCCAGAATTCGACTATCTCTGAGGAAGGTTACTTGATTGAGTAGAAAGGACTACATTAGATTCAGCTGGCTTCTAGCATTCGAGAGTGATTTGGAGATTATCACCCTCGTAAGTGTTTTGGCTGGCGATCAGACTGCAATCTGTGCCTTTGCTTTGAGTGGTCAAGTAAGCCTTGAACCCACTCATTCTCTTAGCTGTCATTTTAAACTTGCTTTGATAGACTATATCTATAAATCAAAATTCAGTAACTGGGTCATTCATTATCGGAAGTTGGAAATTTCAAAATATAGATGGAAAACATGGCTTTAAGGAACTGATGTCGTAAATATTTTTGAGACACTTACAAGTACTAGTTTTTTATAATCTTAGTTGTTTATTTGATGTTTATTTTGCAAATATGCTGCAATTAAATTATAAACTTAAAAATCATCTTCTCCTATTTAACGATTGAAAGGAGGGTAGTATTTTATTCTTCTAATTTTTCTAAATTTATTTGAATAATAAATTATCCTTACCCTTAACGACTATATCTATATCATAGAGTTAAAAATCGAAGCACCTTAATACTTAAATTTAAAAATCATTTGTAAACGGATAACTATAGTCACCTATACCATTATCCTCTGTCGTGCTCTTTTAATTTTAGGTAGAAATCCTAAATTCAATTTTAAGCTACATAGGATAGTAATACGATTTATTAACTAGTCCTGAATAAGTGCTGGTTTTTAAATTCATTATTATTTATATTCCCTAAATTTTACTTTACTTTACTTACAATTTTAAGCTAATTTGATATTCCTTACCTCCCCAAAGAACATGAATTTTAATTCCTCTCCTTTGCTCTTATCTATTTCTTTGTGCTTTGAGCCCCCAAAAGCCACTTAGATGTCACTGTAGACTACATTTATTTAATTTTTGAGTCTCTCTGCCAAAGTTGACTAAGAGTCTTTATCTCCCTGCTGTTCATAACTCTAAAAGAAAAGTTAACAAATCTGAATAAAGCAAGAGAAGAATTCATGTTCATCATATCTTAATAATTTAAAAAGAAAATATTACTTTGAATTTGGAGATCGATCTGAAGACGTTTCGCATTAGGTGATTTATCTCATAGAGTAATTCGCATTGGTAAAGCAGCTTTTCAAAATTCTAATTTTCATCACTCAAATAAATATATTATGAAACTTATGATAATTTATGATAATTTATCACCTGAGATATTTCCCGATATGTAATGTTTAGAGAACAGATTAGATAAATTCATTTTAATTAAATATATCTTTAATATTTTTAGATATTGCTTTTGAAGCTTCTGGATTGAGTAGTTTGGAGAATAAGAACCTGAGAGTATCAAGTGCCTTCTTAAACAGCGACTTGGAAAGATCTTCGTCTTAATTTTTTATTTGAGATTTGTAGTATTTAACTTCTGTCTCACTCAAGTACAAATCGGCTGTGCGCAGTCTCACCTCAAACTGGTCTAAAATATATTTCCCTAAAAATATATTTGATCTTAAATCGACATGTTCTAATTTAGTTCCTGGTATAGAGTGGACTAACCCCAGTCAAAATTAAACACTCTCTTCAAAATTCCTAGGATGCCTCCTTCGCTTTCCTTTATTGGATCTAGTTAATCTTAACTCTAAGACATCTTATTCATCTATCTTCCTGAGAATTTAAAAAGAAAATTAATTCTTATTTAATATGATTGATAGAGAGTAGAGTTGATAGACTTCTAAATCTCAAGTCATTTATGCTCAGCCTCTAAGAATACTTGTGAAGATCTTTCAACTTAAAATAAATTCAAATGGAACTTGAAAGCAGGAGGCTTAGGAATATTATCTATTCTAATAATTGAAGGTCTTTTAGAAAACTAAGTTAAACTTTAGACCGAGCTGTTGAGAGCAGAATGCTTCTAGGATCTCGTGGAATTTTGAAAAGTTCTGTTTAAAATGTTTGCAGATGAACGAGTCTTAGCATCAATCCGTTGCAGTTTTAGCTCCTTGAAGTCTAAATTCTAAAAAGGCAGCCTTTGAATTATAAAAGTTACTTTAATTTATAAATTCAGAATTTTAGGCTGAGAGAGGCTTTAATTGTGTAATCGATTTAGCTTCTTCTGCTTTTTATTTTTTTGCTTCTTGTCTTGAGTTTTGTGTTTCCGCTTTGAAAAGTTTTCCCCAGTGTTATACATGGCATCCAAGATTGGATGGAAATCTTTTTCATATTCCTAAAATGGCTTTAAGTTATCAACTGAATCGTTTTTCTTGATTCAAAGAAAAATAAAATAATTAAACTTTATTAGATCCTAAGACGCTTTGCTTTCTTTTTCTTAGAGGTCTTATTTAACTCTTTAAGTCGATCCATGGGTTCTGATTAGTACAGTATCATTTGAGGGTGAAAAGTCTAGACTGGTACATCTTCAAGTCTCCCTATTATCGGCTCATTATCTTCACCTCCTTACAAATGTCTCGTAATTTACCTTGTCTTATAAAAGTTCTATTGAATTCAAAATCAAGAAATAGGACTTAATTGCTTTGAAAATATTGTGTCCTGTAGAGATCAGTTTCCCCTTTTTGAAAGTCTCTGGAGAACTCATTTCTTCCTTGATTTATAGATGCACTCTATTATTCTCTTTCTTTGAAACTCAATTCAGTAAGATGTGGCACTTCATCTCCTTAATAAATAGGTACCCGTCTCAAATAGTCTATTTTCGGAAGTTTCTGCTTCAAGTTCTTTGATAATGATTTTACAGTTTTAATTTTCTTTACGTTTTTCGGACCTTCAAAAATAAAAGATCATCCTATAATATGATTCACTTTCCGTAGTAATAGTGGTCATATTAAGATTCCTAACTTTCTTTGCTAAATCTTTTACCAAAGATTAATTTCCTTTTGTAAGCAAGCCTTTATTTAGCGCATCTAATCTAAATCTTATTTACTGATTCAAGTTAGTTCCTCTTAAATTTCTTGTATTATGATCTGCAGAACCCCCACCCTCCTAAAGAGGTAATACCTTTCTTAGCCTTATTATTTTGGCTTCAGACTAATTTACATCTTTCAACCCATTAGACTCTTCTGGATCTAAAATTAAGAAAATTACATTCTCTCTGTGATTTTTTTAAAGAAAAAATTTAAAACAAGATCTCTTTGGATGAGACTTCTATGCCCTCTCAAAGCATTTTGTCTTCGGTAAGTTATTGGTTTACCCTCCTCTGTATCTTTTGTAGGTTCACTTTGTTGAATATGTGAATGATTCATGCCTTCCCTTTAATTTTTCCTTGAATTTTATCCCTAGAATGTGAAATCGTAGTAGTTTTGTGAAATAACAGAGTTGGTGTAAGCGTTTGAATTCAAGTAAGTAGCATACTTAGACTTCAAGATCTCAGTTTCCATTTTTAAGTCTTTCAAGTTTAAGTTCCTAGAATTGATCTAACGGTTTGGAAACTCTGGTTGAGGAGGAGGATGATATTCTTCTGGGGGTGTTTACTAAGAATAGATATCTTCCTCTATCTATCTCAAAGAGATTTATTATTTGTTATTATCTCTTCTATTTGAATGCTAGAAGCGAGTAGAAAGCTGTGGTAGCTGGCTTTTTTCTTCTTACTTTTATTAGTCTTATATAGTTCTTCTCTAATTTTTTATCTTTACAGTTTGGAAACTTGTATTGTTTGAGTGTGGAACTTGATCCACTTAAATTTTCTAAGTCCTTGATATATCATCTTAAACTTTTAGCTTTCTTGAACTCAAATTCTTGCCCTTTTACTTTATTAGCTCTAGAAAATCGTTTGTTTAATCATAGGTGAACTTGAGAGTTTAGTTCTTCGGATGTGTTTATTTCTATTCACTTATGTCATCAAGTCTTCTTTATTTTAATAAATTAGAATAAAGTATGATTAATATTTTTGAGATGGCTGAACTGACAAGGAGGCCTCTCTTCGTTTTCTGCTAAGACTTCTTATTTTCCCTTTTACAATTTCCCCCATTTCTATAGATCAAATGTGATAGGTTACTTTGATGAAACAATAGATTAAAAAGGATACCTTAAATATTGTTAAAAGAAGGAGGAATCTTATTTTAAATTGCTTATGTTCTACTTTTAAAGGTTACACTATTTATAAAAATCAATATAATAAAAATATTATGGATCTTAAATTAATTAAAAGAATAAATGGGGGATTTTCTTATTTCAACTTTCTTCTTTTTTCAAATAATCTTAAAAATCTTCTCTTCTCAAGATTTTAAAGTAAGAGATTAAATTGAGAATAATAATAAGATATCTATCATTCTAATTAACATAGTTGAAATCAGGTGTTTAAATTTCAATCATTATGTAAGCTAAAACAATATAAATAAAGTATTGTCAGCCATTTCGGTTATCAAATTTTTCCTATTTTTATTATGCCCTAATTTAATATAAATATGGTAAGTTTAAAATATAACTCTTTTTAAATTAGTAAAGCACTTTCAACTCTTAAAAAAAATAAATGGAATAATAATAAAAAAGGAGAATAAGTTAATTCAGAGTATTACAAGTACAAGAAAATGAAGAAGCAAAATATAGAGAAAACTATGAAAAAGCGCCAACACTTCACTGAAAAGAGGAGACTTGAAGCGCAGGAACTGCAATTCTTCATGATGAGCAGTGCAAACAGAAAATTGAGAGTTAAACATGGAGCTAAACTTTTTGAAGTACTCAAGGATTAGTAAAAGGTTAAAAATCTATTTCCTATTTTAACTTAAAAGATAAGTTAATTAACAGCCGCTTTCTTTGATAGAAACCGCAGTTCCTCAAACCAGAGAGAAACTTTTAGAAAGCCAAACTAAGAAAAACACTCTAAATGGAAATAGCGCTTAGCAGTTAAACGGCTAAGAAGTTAACTCTAATTTTTAAAGCTCAGCTTTTGTAACTCAAATTCAACCTT
>JAJKFJ010008567.1:0-15410 GCA_027382625.1 Tetmemena sp. SeJ-2015 | reverse complement strand
TTCGCTCTATTTACTCTTCTCTTTCTCTTTGCATATACATATATATATGGACAATATGTAGATGCATCTATAGTTTATAGTCTTCTTTGGCTGCTTTAGACCTGCTTCTGAAGAAATCAGCATGCTTCTGCTTTTTGTCTTGTTTCTTTTGCTTTCTCTGCTCCTTCCTGGACACGAACTTGTGTGGCTCCTTATCGTTTGCATCTTGTGACTTGCCTCTATTACTTGCAGTTGAGGCAGATCTATTGCCTTGAGATGACTATTTGTGACTATTAAAGGGTTTCCTGTTCATTACTAAAGTTAATTATTAAACTATTTAATTTTACTGCAACTATTTAAGCATACCCCTAAAGAACATAGATAGATGTTTGCTTCACAAAAGAACCTGAAATAGAAGAACTACCTACTTCTATTGCAGATCTGCTAAATGGATTCACTCTCTACTGCAAGAACAGAGATAAAGGCTGTGATAGCTAGCTGCCTTACAAGCTTTTGCAAACTCATGAAAATTTCTGCTAAGCATGCCCAGACTGCTTTGTTCAGTGCAAAAGATGCCTCAAATTTGACAAGTCTAGTGAAATCCAAAAGGCCAATAAATAGCAGGATCCAAATGAGGAAAGAAAAGAGGGACCGTCCAATTTAGTAGACGAAGAGAATCTTACGCAGCAAGTATAAGGACATCAGTGTTAAACTAAAACTTCTAAACCTCAAATAAAGGAAACTGCCAGTCAAACTAGTAGTTTACTTACAAATATTAATTTAATCTGAAATTACTTTTATCGTCTGAAGAGTTCAGTGGTATTGATGAAGACTTACGAAATGATTTATTCAGGCCACTGATGCGTAATTACAATAACTCTAGGAGACCATCCACTTATCTCCAAAGGATCAAAAGTGACACTCATTATCGTAATTATAGTTTTATTTCTATTTAAATGTGACACTAAGAGTTTTGTTTCTGAAGGAAACATAGTTGCTGTTATAATATTCGCGTTTTTGGACTTCTTGGTTTAAAATTTAGTGACCTTCATGTTCATCTATTACTACTACAGTTAGTAGTTTGTAAACGAAAACTGTCAAAATTATTTCTTTGTTTTTGCATTTATCATCTATATTCCGAGCTCACTGTTTCCTTTTTTCATGGTACTTTTTGATTCAAATACAATCTTCAAAGCCAAAAAATGCTCAAAATGTAGTTAAATAATTATTGGAATGCTTGTATACTTCTTTCCTAGGAGCTGTTGGTCTAATTCATGGTATGATGATCTATTTCATGTTTTTCCCAGTTGCTCGCTCCAACATTAAAATTATAGAAGTCGTTTCTTTTTAAATAGAGGTGAATAATCTATTTTGATTTATACCTTCTAATTTATCTTTTTATAATCCTTTAATTTTTATGAGCAAATAGATGTCTTTATTTGTATTTGTGGTAACATAGAAGTATCTAAGATGCGTGAACTTCTAAAAACTACTCATATAGGGAGAAACTTTGCACAGATGTTTGCTCAAATCACCATAATTATAAATCATAGTTTAATAGTAATAATAATAGTATTTTTAAGAATTACAATTCTGAACATGAATGTAATTGACAATGAAGTCAAGGGCATCACGCTAGGCCTCTGTTGCTTATAGTTTTTAATGAATATTATAACCTCTATAATTTACAGCATGGGCAATTGAATTCATTAATTCTTGTACTTATTTTTATAATATCCTTATCATTAAATATATATATATATGGTTGAGTTAGAGAATTAATTAACCTACTAGTTTGTAGCAAATTAAAATTCAGTTTGAAAGAGCACTTGCAATCACTTTGTCGAAAATATGAGTTTTGTAGTGCTTGAGTTCTGCGATGCTTTCTCTTATATCGTCGAGAGCTCTGTGAGTGCACTGCTTTACAAAAGCAGGGAGAATCTTCTCGTTTATTTTCCAGTGGTCTCGAGCTGCATTCTTGGCATCTGGTTCGGGCATCCATCGCTTACACAACTCCTTGATAGTGGAGACGTCGATGATTCTGTAGTGTAAGAAGGCATGAAGGCGCGGCAAATCTTTCCCTAAGAAACGCTTGTCTTCACCAACAGAGTTACCTGCGAGAGGGCAAGTGAATGACTTAAGTTTGCAAGTATTTTGCAAGAAATCTAGTATTGCAACATTTAATCAAATTTATGAGACAATACATCCTGCAACTTTTCAAGCAATATGATATCTTCTGCTTATTGCAAAGTATAGGGAGAGTCCCGCACTTTCTATACGAGTCCACTCTCATTGTGTTGCCTCGTGCACCATTCATCCATAGTGGACAGATCTGACTCTGGACACTGCACTATCAAGCAGGGTCCCTCCACCTAATCAACTCATATAATTTGCATTCAGTTGTAACCAATGTGTGAAAGAATGAATGCTAGAGATCTCCGTCAGTGACTATCACTGCAATTTCAATGATCTAATTCTTAGCCAAGTTGAGGCCTGTCATCTCACAGTCAATCCAAATTATAGGGTCTTTTAAAGTAGAAGGGTCAACACCCACTGTCGACTGCTAGTCTTCCATGAAGATTAAATTAAACTTATTATAACTTCTCTTCTAATCATCTAATGTTAATTACTAAGATTTACTCTGGAGAATTAGACTCCTGTGAGAGTAAAAAGAAGAGAGTAGTTTATAATATTTAATAATTCAAACACACACACACTTTGAATCAAATCAGAGATAAGTAAGAACGCAAACGAATCTTCTTTCTTTAACCATCTTTATATGAACTTCGTTTTATTAAAAAATGCGTGTAGAAATGCAAGCCAATTTCGGAGTCAACGGAGGAGGAGTCAGTAACCCTTCTAACCCATACGATTTTAACAATGTCTCAGTAAGTACAAGATACTTGAAGCTCTTAAATACCAATGGTGGGGGGAGCAGGCATTTTTGAATTTCTAAATTGGATTCAAAATTTTCAAAGGCCTTTGAAGATCTTTCTACTAGCATTTTATGATCTCTACTATAACTTTTGAGGTTTTAAGTTTGAGTTTAATACTTGATGTAGCAACAACCACCTCCATCATCTTACAAGAGAGCACAGATTGGATCAAGAGCACAAGTTACAACTGCCATGAGAGCTGTTGGAACTTATCTTGTTATCACTTATTTATTTAACTGCTCAGCAACGCTTGGGCACCGCCATGAAGGCAAACGCTGCTGCTGGTTTCAAGTCAAAGCCACTCAACCAAGACAAGACTGGCCCTGCCCCACCTCTTGAGTCTAAGAAAGAGAAGACTGAAGAAGAAAACTTCAAGGAGATGGAGGAGGAAGTTCACCGCCTGCTTGAGGCTTCCGCCGATCTGAAGTTAAAGAAGAACTTCACAGACGCTCTCATCAAGGCTAAGGATGCCGCTTCCAAGGAGAAGAAGATTCGTCAACTCAGAGAGCAGAATAACTCACTTGACCAAGTCAATATTGACCTCACCTTCTACGTGTTCTACAACTTGGCTAACATGTACCACGCCAATGGACTACACCAAGAGGCACTTAACTCTTACACTATCATCCTCAAGAACAAGCAGTACCCCCAGGCTAGTAGACTCAGAGTCAACATGGGTAATATCTACTTCGAGCAGCAGAAGTTTGACCAAGCCATTAAGATGTACAACATGGCTCTCGACTCCACCATGCAGCAGAATAAGGAGATGCGCATGAAGATCAAGAAGAACATCGGCCTCGCATAAGTCAAGCAGAAGAAGTTTGGTAAGGCCATCGAGACCTATGAGGACATCATGAACGATACTCCAGACTTTGATGTCGGTTTCAACCTTATCGTTTGTCTTTACGCCCTTGGAGAGAGGGATAAGATGAGAACATGGTTCGAACGTCTTCTCATGATCGATATCCCAGGCATCGATGAGGAAGAGCAAGAGGAGCTGCTCCAAATGCAAGGTAAGCTGGACAAGCCTGTTGGTGATGCTGATCCTTTGAAGGAGTACTTGAAGGAGAAAAAGAAGGAAGCACTCCACTATGTGAGCTCTGCTGCTAAGTTGGTTGCACCAATGATTGAGCAAGACGTTATCGTTCTAAGAATCAATAGAACGATATTTAAGTCATATCGCAATATTATAGATTGGTTACAACTATGTGATTGAAGCTTTGAAGGCTGCTAACTTGCCAGAGGTGGAGTCTGAAATGGAGATATCCAAGTCCATCCATTACATCAAGAACAAGGAGATCGAGAGAGCCATTGAGTCATTCAAGGCATTCGAGAAGAAGGACAAGATTATGATGGCAATGGCCTCTAACAATATCTCCTTCCTCTACTTCCTTGAGAACGACTTCAAGAGTGCCGAGCAGTTTGCTGACCTCGCTATTTAGCATGACAGATACAACTCAAAAGCACTTGTCAACAAAGGTAACTGCCTCTTCATCAATGAAGACTACGACCGCGCAAAAGAGTTCTTCTTGGAGGCAATTGGTGTGGAAGCTGACTGCATCGAAGCCATCTACAATCTTAGTAAAATTAAAAAAGGTAATAGACGTAAAGTTACTTGGTCTTGTGTACAAGCGACTTGGCTACTACAACGAGAGTCTGCAAGCTTTCGAGAAGCTGCACACCATCATCCCTAACAGCTACGAAGTCATCTACCAGATCGCCCATGTATACGAGCTGATCGGCATGCGTCGCCAGGCCATAAAGTGGTACAACATCCTCGTAACTAAGGTTCCCACTGACTCTGAGATCTTAGCCAAGATGGGCTACCTATACCAGCAGGAGCAAGACGAGTTCCAGGCTGTTCACTTCTATCAGGAGTCCTTCAGATACAACCCAGCCAAGATCGATGTCATCTCCTGCTTGGGCATGCACCACGCCAAGCAAGACTAGTTTGAGAAGGCCATAGTTTACTTTGAGAGAGCCTACCAGATCTAGCCGAAGGAGGTGAAATGGCAGCTCATGATTGCCTCTTGCTTCAGACGCATGAATCTCTTCAACGAGGCTCTGAAGGTTTATGAAGACATCCACGCTGAAGCACCTGATAACATCGACTGCTTGAAAATTAAGTCTTTGTTAAAATACTCATTTTGTGTGTTTAATTGAGAGGATTGGTGCAGATTAGAAAGGAATTGGGACTGAAGTACCAGCATTTCAGCGAGAAGCTCATGATATTGGATCGTGAGGAGGAGGCAAAGAAAGACTTCTAGCGTGACCAAGGCTACGGAGCTGATCCCTACGGAGGACCTGCAGGATACGGAGGTGGCTACGGCGGAATGGATATGCAGCAATAGCAACCACCCGACATGAGCGACATCCAGAGGAAGGCTCCTAATAAGTTTGCTGGAGCTAAAAAGCATCAAGCTGACGAAGAGGATGATAACTGGGGCGACACTGGTGCACTCCTCGACTGAGCTTTATCCAAGCCAACTCAACGAGCAATAGCAGATTCGTTCGTTCTCTCTGATACCCCTTAAACAAATACTTACTTTATCCAAGACTTTAGAACTATCCTGTTTTAACTCACACACATGCATATTGTGGATACAATTAAGTGATCACAGAGGAAATAATAAGTGCAAAAATGTATAAGAAATAAAATCTGCAAGTCTAGTCACAACAGCAACTTTCTCTCCCCCAAATTAAAGGTGCCAGAGGAACTTAGATGGAGCAAGTGGAGTCTCTACCTATCTAAGTAGGAGCCCTTGCTTCAACTCGCTTATTGCAGCAAGCTCAGGAAGAATTAAATCTCGGAGTGGATAGCTAGGACACAAGAAATCCTGCCCAAGGTCTTCAACAGTCTTAGAGCATGATCCAACTTGGAACTTCCACTGACCGCAAATAGACTGTCTATAAATCTATCCTTGGAGGCAAAGGAAGTTTTAATAATAAGCTTATTTATTTATTAGTAGA
Source organism: Tetmemena sp. SeJ-2015 (assembly GCA_027382625.1). Classification (NCBI taxonomy): domain Eukaryota; phylum Ciliophora; class Spirotrichea; order Sporadotrichida; family Oxytrichidae; genus Tetmemena; species Tetmemena sp. SeJ-2015. The sequence continues at coordinate 9,525 of JAJKFJ010008567.1, read as the reverse complement.
AGTTTTACCAAATCTACAGCTCATTAAGTGGGCATAAATCCCAACCTGAAGCCTACCACAACTCAGAGCTACTCTAAAATCTTTCCTATGTATGGTTTATGGAGAGAGGACGCAATTTTCAAAACTACTAAGCAAGAAAAGGGTCAAGTCAACTCGGGCTTACTTATGGAGGAGACAAGATAAGTGGATAGAAGTTTGTTCAAGCAGAAGTATTAACAGAAGGAATTCATGGAGGAGATGCTTAAAGCCAAAAATATGATGGGTAACATGAAGAGATGAAGAATGCAACTCTATAAGGATTACAAATAGGCAAGCCAATTCTCTCTGATATTAGAAATATATAAGTCAATTTAAAAAAGCTAGTGACCCTATATTCAAAACCTCATTGATTTCTATCTCTAACTCGAATAACTTCTTTCCTTGGATTCACTTCTACTTTATTCTCCCATTCGTGTTAAGATAGAAAGAGATAAGAATTCTTAGTTCTGATTCTGACTAATTCGTGTTTTGATTAAAGAGTCTGTGAGCTGATCTAGCCTAATAATCCCAGTCTATCTATTGAAATTAGACAAAATTGCTATAATTAAATCAATCAGAACTTTATAAATCTTTGCAAAATGATCGCACCCGATTTCAGAAACACAGAGAGCCCTAACTTCCTAGAGTGCTACAAGACCTTCATTTCAGCCAACCATGGTAAGGATAGATTAATAGTGTCATAAAATATCGATAGGCGATTCTTTGTGGAAGGATCTGGAACATGATTTCACAAGAATTAACAACCAAAGAAAGGAGATGTGCTCAGTCATGCAGATATTATAAATCCTTATGAGATACATAATCGTTTATGTCATGGCATTCAGATCTGATGCTGACCAACTGAGGAAGTACAAAGACATCTATCTCGAGTAAGAAACTTATTCCATGCGAGAGTCTTAAAGCTGAAACACTCTACTCAATTCATCACTCATTCTTTGATCTCTAACGCAAGTGTATTAGGAACTACCAACTCCAAACCTTGTTCGCCAAGTACTTCACCTATGGAAACCAGAAATCTCAAGTTAACATCACTCATTCCTGGTTCGATTCCTTCAACAAGCAGAAGAAGATGTCCATGAATCCCACCCTCGATGCTATTTCTTCGCTTTTCAACTATGCAGTCGCTCTCTCAAGAATTGTAAGTCAGAAGTTTGAGTAATTCACTACTTTGCATTGAAGTTTTTCTGCTTAAATTGGATGCAAATGCTGCTATATCTTATTAAGACGAAGAGTTTGTTCTTCCCTTGATTTCATTGATTAAGAATCATTAACATTGATGTAGGCGTGCTATATGGACTTAAGTGGAGATGGAATTAAAGAGGCAAGCAAGTGCTTCTAATAAGCTGCTTGGGTTTTCGACCACCTGCGTACCCTTGTAACAAATCTCTCTCCTTCAGAGACTTCCACTGATTTCACTGCTGAGTCTCTTGGTTGTTTGACTAACTTGATGCTTGCCCAAGCCCAGTATCTTTTCTACAGAAAGGCAATCAATAATCACCACCAGACTCAACAATTGTCGATGCCATATTTTGTATTGAATGGAAGCAGGGATGAAGAGCTCTGTGATGGCTAAGATAGCAATGTAGATCAGTGAATACTTCAAGAAGAGCTACGAGCTAAGCATCACGAATCAAAACATAAAGACTTATGACAGTGGACGCTTCTCAAACATCCAGCAATAAACATTTCATAAGGCGAAAATGTTCTACTTTAATAATGATGAGGATTAGAGTTTACCATCATTACTACTTCAAGGCTATGTCATACATGGTTCTAGGATTCATGAAATATCAATTGTTGAATCTTCGTATTCTTATAAGGAATCGATGTACAAAAGGCAGTGCCAGATACCGGCAAAGGTATGGGCTTGGCTATTGGATACCTGAGGGAATCTCTCAAAATCCTAGACCAAGCAAAAGCTGTGGTCGGACTCATCCCTTCAAACTATTAAGAAAACTTCAACTATAAATTGATATACTAAATATGAATGATTGAATAATTTGTTAACAAGAAGTACGAAGACATAACAGCAAATCTGAACAAGGCAGTAGGCCACAACAAGTCTATTTACTTTGAAACTGAGGTCAAATCAGAAAAGCTGCCCACTCTAGACTTATAGAACTTTGTAAAGCTAGAATCGTGCCTCGAACTAATTCAATAGAAGTGCCCCTTCGAAGACAAACTCAGAAATTACTTCACTGCTTTTATGAGAATAGATATTAAAAAATTTAGTGCCACCTGAAGTGAGGGTGATGCAGACTGAACTCAAGACACAAATCTAAAACTTACTGAACCAGGAATTTGAAAAGGAGAACTAGGTAGATCAACAACTTCGTCAATTCCTGGGATAGTTTGGTCTACCCTAGTCACTGCATGCTCTGTCTACTGTGCAAGAAATCCCTGCTAAGACATGGGAGAAGGTTGAAGACTTCCAAAAGAAGGGAGGAGTGATGAACATCAAGGGAATGATCTCAGGAGTAGCACTCATGAAGAACAATGTACAACAGATGATGCAGCAAATGCTCAGCCTCCTTCAAGAAGAAGAGATTGGCGACAACATGGCAAGACAGCAATTTATCTATACTCAGAGGTTTATTTTAAATGAGCAATTCGGTCCCATGTGGAACAGACTCCACTCAGAGGCTCTAACACAGCAATTCAAGAACTAGATTCAAGACCTGACTAATAAAGCCATGCAAGCTGCAGAGACAGATGGCAGACTTGAACAGAAATTCGCTATGCAAGGAGGATCCTTAGATCATACTTAATAGCTGATACGATTATTGGCATTTAGATTTGCTAGGCAAGACAAGAAACGACTTGACTCAGATGATACCTTAATCTTAAAACCAAGTAGACACCTCATCAAACCCCACAGTTCTCGCTATTCAAAAAGCTCTGGATCAGTTTGACGTGCTTAAAGAGGAGAAGTCGAAGGTGCTTGATGAGGCCATGCAGAAATGCTAGAACTTGAATGTGATAGAGTAGTTGATGGCAGTCCGCAGCCACCAAGCTGACAAGGGCACAGTTTACCAGCAGGAGATCGCCAAGTTCCAAGCTGTATTCGCTCCTATTGCAACTCTCAACCAAAAGGTTGATGAGACCAAAGCAGCCATCACTCAGAACTCTCAGCAGTTCGCCTTGCTCGTGAACCAACACCAAAACGACTCAAGCAAGCAGCAGTTCTTCAAGCAGATAGACGATGCCCTAACTTACTACAACGAGGTAACCAACATGCTCCACCAGGGCAACAACTTCTACCAGCAGATGGTTGACTACCTATGCAAACTAGACCAGACCATCAAGGACTTCGTGCACAGCAGAAACATGGAGAAGAATGAAATGATTGCCAGAGTTAGTGGCTTCAGACCTTAGTGATTCTTTTCAATAGCTTTCTTAGTGTGTGCTTGTTATCTATCAATCTTAAAGGAGCGTAATTTCTAGACGTAGAATATTTTCACATACATGATGGATAGGTAACTCCAAGATCGAAGGGATGAAGCGCATATAAATAAATTCGGGGTGGGACGGAAGTGCACACCCCCCACTTTTTATGATCAAAATTTATGAAAAAACATCGATTTAGGCCAAAATCGCCTAAAAATGCCAAAAAATTAAGAATTTTTTGCTTTAAAAATTTCCGAGGGGGTCAAAACTTATGATTTCAAATTTTATGAAATAACCTTAAAATTATTTCCGAGCTCTGTTTTACTCATTAATATAAAGTCTTATGAAGATACTAGAGCAAATATACATATTAATTATGATTCAATCTTCAGTTTTTTAAATGTGATTTGGCTGTTTTATCAAAGTTTTTGTAATCATAACTTGAATATTATTTAAAGAAGAATCTGATAAGTTTAAATATAATAGCCAAGATCAATTTATCTCCAATTACATTAAATTACTGCTGCAAACTCATTGATAAACTCTATAACATAATTTAGAGGATCTTACAAATTTATGTACGATTTTTAAGAATAATCATAGCAATTCATAGCCCAAATAAGTTCTAAAATTATCAAGCTATCTGGGGACTTACTATAGAGCAGATAACCTCTTTAAAAATAGCTTAATATAAAGTAATGTAATGATACTTAGTTATTTTTGGGGTATAAAACATAATCATAGGATCAATCAGTCATCAATATTAAATTCAATAAATAATTTTAATAGCTCTAACAGGAAAAACTGAAATTCGTAAAAATGACCCTCTTGGAAATTTTAAAAGCCAGAATTACTTAATTTTTTGGCATTTTTAGCTGATTTTGGCACTGAATGGGCAATTTTATTGGCATTTTGCTCATATTTAGGGGGGTGTGCACTTCCGTCCCCCCCCCCGTTTATTGAATACTAAATGTGAATAGAATTAAATATGAATTCAGTAATAATAGCTTATTCTTTCTAAGAGTTTGAGAGCTCGGCTTGAGTGAGAACAATTAAATTTTCTTGTGCTCCAATTGACTCGCTTGACTTCACTTGTTAAAAAGAATCGTGAGCAGTTGATGCAGTTTTTTGAGTCTCTTGCTACAATAAATCCTGTTAAAAAGCACATTTAAATTGGATTTAGAATAATTGTGAGGGCTGCGACTGCTCTAGCATTTGAGTATCTTCTTGTGCTGCGAGTTGGCAAATGTTTGTGGATGATGTCTAAAGCGAATAGCCTTAGTTGCTGTTTAAAGTTTCGATGTGGGTCTTATCTTCGGCTGATGAGTTTTCAATATTTTCTGGCCACTTCACATCAGAGAAAATCGATGCGAATAGATCTTCTTCCATCTAATGATCATTTTTCGCCTCTTGCATTAGCATTGTAGCTCCCTACAGTTAACAAAATTTACTTCACCTCTGTAAAAAATAATAGGGATAACCGCTCTTCAAGAATAATGCGGAAAAGTCTACAGGCAAGTTTATTAATTGCTCTTTATAGTTTATATTTGATTAACAGATGAATAAATAAGTAGTGAGAGGTGTTAGGGCTACCGTATCCAATTGACTTATGAGTTGGGACATCAGACTTTAGAGAACTGTCTGAAGGTGCATAGTTGAGAATTTCTGCGGGTTTTACTGTAAATAGAAGCTGATGATTGTTAGCTAAATTATTAGCTGATTCAATAAATGAAATAACACTTATATTTTGTGTGTGGATTAGATTCTAGGGCCTTTGATTATTAAATTTTTTAAGTCTCTGATATATTACTTTCGCAGTCTTAGAAAGAGTAATCCTGCACTTGCTCGAAAAATTTATTCTGCCCCATCTCATCATTATATTTTTTGACTTTTTATTGTAAATCTTAATTCTATTTCTCAGAGCTATTTATGCAAATGATAATCTGCAAATCTAAGCTAATAAAGATTAATTTTCTTATAGAGCCATAAGATTAGGAAATATTTATAATTTCTGATTCATTCATATTCTTAATGGATTACTTAGAGGATTTAAATCTAAAATCAATAAGTTTTATGGATTAATAAATAATCAGAGTCATAGTTAAGGGGCATTCCTAGAGATATATTAGCGTATTCGCTTGAGCTTAAATATGTTGGCTCATCTTCCCTTGTCAAATCTCTTTCGTAGAAGTACTCAGACCTTACATTCTCGCAAATTTATAAAGTCAATATTATATAAATACTTATTGTACCCTCTTAATCCAGACTTAATCTAATTTATTTATCATACTTAGTTAGTTAGTTAGTTAGTAACAAATAAGGCTAAATGAATTATAATAGCTATCTGAAAATTATAATAGCTGCTAAAATCATTTTTTAATTATTTAAGTTTAGCAAGCGTCTTTAAAGATTTAGATAATTTCTGAAAATGAGAATAATTTATTGTGATGCGAAAATAAACACCAATTTAATTGCAAATTTCTTTGGATGATGATGTTGGGTGCCAGTTATTTTAGCCCCCAATTTTTACAATATAGATTTAAGACATCAGATTTAAATTTGACCGTGATGAACCTGGGTTGAGTTTCTCATGATCGAAGTAAGCTTTCAAAAATATTATAATTAAAGATCATCACTTAATTAAAGCGAAGATATGTAAATGAAATTCATTAAATACCAACTTTTTATGTAGTTATACTTGGTTATTTTTATAAATAAAGAGAGGGATGGATGAATTATATATTTTTTATTTTAAAAATTAATAAGCTGCTCCGAGTTAGAGGACTGAGTTTGGTGAGAATGAGCCGCTTGAGTTGCTGAAATTTTGCGCTAAATGAATTCAAAGTTGATAGTAGAGTCGAAGTCTCCAAACTTAGGGAGTAAGGGTGTTTAGTCTTGTTTCAGACTGGAATTGTTGTCGTGTTGGAGGAGGATATGTTGTGAGTGCATGATCATCAATAAGCTAAAGAGAGAAAGTTTAATTTTATTAATTAATCACGAGTAATCACCTATAAGATATCCAATTTTAACTCAACTATTAATAAGAATTAACTAAAGAGCTTATCAGTGCTTACAATATTTTAAGGGAAGTTAGTCAATTATTTAACTAATCTTTTTATAATTTAAAAAAAAAATAAAATTATAAATTTTAAAACTATTTTCACTTCAATGACCAAGTTTTAAAATAAAGGATAATTTATAAAAATCAGAAGTACTCTAGCGTCCTTTGTTTACTATTGACTAAGAAAGTTATATTGTGATTTTTAAGGCTCCATTATAATCATGAAAATTGGGAGAATCTCTAAGATAGGTAATTTTAAGTAAATGCAAAATTATGATTCCTCTTATCCTTTTGAGATCAGTAGTTTTAAGTATCTATATTTTCTATGGTTTTTGAGGAATAAAGGTAATTCTCCTTAATGAATATAAAAATTTATTTCTCTAATGACTCCCCTAAAAATTTTATCTAAACATTATATCCTTTATTTTAACTTGAATACTTTGCTTTAAATTTTTAATTTTTAAATTGGATTGTAAAATAAATTCCTTATATTAAATGTATGCTTATTGTCACATAAATTAAGTCTAGTATATTAATATCGGTACTTAACAGGTAATTATATCAAACTGCAAGACTACGGGAATGTATAAGTGTCAATAATTATTGCACTTATGTTGTGAAATCAGTCAATGCATTTGATGTTCATTTTCAAATTTGGAACTTTTAAAGAGCTAACCTGAGTCAATTATTTTAAGCGTTTTCGAAGAATAATATATCAAGCTAAAAATTAAATAAATCATTTGCGAAAAAGAATCTATAGCTGAAATATCATAGAATAAATTTAGATACAAATTATTCATTTCTAAAAGCATAAACCTTCATAACTTTTAATAATTGGAAATTTTTGAGGAATCTCTAATATTTATCAAACTTTATGCGTTGATTTTCTGAAAGATTTTATAATATTTTTTATTTTATTGACAGAAAGAGTTTTGAAGTATCGAACCCTTTCAAAGTTTTTTTATCAATTTAAATATTTTCATTTGAATTAATTCAGACTTAACTAAAAATATTCTTCTTTAATCAATTATATTCAAAATTCCTTGTGCTATACCTTTCAATTCATATATTTCATATAAAAATTAGAATAAGAAGTTTAGTAAAGCTATTAATTTTTTTGATAGTTGATATGCATTTCATAAAATTATCTCACCCAAAATTTATCACAACTTAGCAAAATCGAAAATTATTTTTGATTTGCAAATATCAATTTATTATTATTAGCTTGGAGTCTCCATGTGATCTCATTAATTTTATTTTTGAGACTATAAGGTCTGTTCTCAGGGAGTGATATTGAATAGCAGCTTTATTTTTAGTTTGAGAGATTGAGGGCAGATTGAAAATTATTTAAATTCTAAGTCATATATGTATAAGCAAATTTCGCTTATTAATCCATAAGCAGTAAGCCGATAGATTTTTTATTCCTATCATAAAAATAGCTCCCAATTAGGAAAATTAAATCAAAAACCCCTTTATGTTCTATCCGAATGTGCCTTTGAATAATTTTATTATCCATTCTCACTATTTTCATTCAAAATTTCTAATGAAAACTACAACAAGGATTGTCTTCTCAAAAAATATTTATTCTCTGATATAAATTTTTTTAAAGATGTGATGAAATGAAAACGAGGAAAGAAATAGGTTTGCAAAATATTTATTAAAGAATTAGATTTTTAAACACTTATTATCGATGTAAACTCATAAGTAAGAACAGCCAACGATTTGGGCGAAATTTGCAAAGGTTCAAGAAAACCTAAAACTAAAGTTATTCAGCTTGGTATTTGAAATGCACTCTATAGTCCATCTTAGCTCAAAACTTGCGGGGATCATGCTAAAATCATAAATTACATTTTACAAAAAGCATTAAGCTTAATATAGGAATGAATTTTTCGCATTAGAAAATTGATTTAGAAATGAATTTAAAACAAAGTGGAAGCAGAAGACAGTATTGTCGTAAATTAGAGTAGAATAATATGCGATTTTTAAAATTTCTTTGAGTGACTTTAATTATGATTCAAAATTACTGATCACTAGTTGTCTCAGAACAGGTATTTGTAGTTGACTTTCACATACTTTCCATAAAAAAAACTTAATTAGTTGTTTGAGATTCGAGAAAAATAAAAATGAAAATTAAAGATATGAGCCTTATTATCTCTCTTTTTTTCTTTCTATTACCATTATTTATATTTATATAACATTTTAGATAATTTGGGATTACTTGAGTCAAATGTTAAACTTAAAAATGAGAGGATAGAATTTACACCATAATTATCCACAGTATTATTGGTTCGAGGTATGAGAATGCAAAGAATAATAGGATGCTCTGGCATTTTAGCATTAATAAAATGATTTGTAATTCTAATTACTAATTGACTTGATAATCTATTAAATTCTTACCTATATATATGCTTGCTATCGATTTTATGTCAAATGTAGTTCTTATAGCCTACTTGAGAATTTTATCTCTTCCGAACACATAGACACTTTTCTTAGTGAATTTGGATATCGTTTACTTTGCAAATCAGATTTTGTTCATAAATGAAGTGAACTACTTTCTCAACAGCTTCTTTGTACTCGGCCTCGCATACTTCTTAATGATTCTTCTACTTACCAATCCATAAAAGTAGAGAAGCAAAAGTGAAGGTTGGAAACTTAACCTCATGATTATAGTAGAATAGGAATTGTAGAGTTAGAAATACATAAATAATTATTTGATGTAAGGAGAGTTTTAAGTCATTATCATTTTAGATGCTATATAGTTTAATAAGATAAAAATATGCATAATGCTTTTTCCCCACGCCTATTTTTTTATTATCTACTAAATTTAATCTTAAGTCAGGTTTAATTTTTTAATTATGAGGCTGAAAAATATTTGATAAATATAATTTTGTACTCGATCCACACTTGTTTCTCCACCTTAATCATAGCAACTTAATGTGTGAATATATTTTGCACATCCGATGTCGCTAACTTTTCATGCATTCAAGGAGAAAATATCATATCTGCTATTCTTAAATCGTATTTATTAAATGCTTTAT
>JAJKFJ010008564.1:0-15411 GCA_027382625.1 Tetmemena sp. SeJ-2015 | reverse complement strand
TAACTTATGCACTTCGTTGTAAAATTAGTTGTTGGGTTAGACTTTTAAATTAACTCTAAATTTAAAGCTCAATATATTTTTATATTTCAATAAAAAAAAAAAAAATCTTAAACACAATGTATTTCTATGCTAAACTAATCGAAGATAAATTATTAACCATTTTAATCCTATAACAAATAAATTATTATAAGCTTCCAACAAAATAAAGTGCGCCACCATAAGCTGCACTAAACCTTTTTATTATTTAAAATAATACATTATGAGAATATGAACTTTATTATCTTCAAAGACTATTTAGTTAATTATGAGGCTGCAATGAGAGCATAGTATAGCTCCACCATATAATCCTGAGTTTTGTAAAAACTTTGATTCAGTCACAGAAAGAGTACCATTCTAGACGCTAAACATTTAAATATGCTATTCTTACTTATTCTTTTAAGAAAATTTTTAATGGCACCACCGCAAGATTTTCCGAAATTACAGTTTTATATAGTGACGTTTGTGAGAACTGTGCTTATCATAGCTGTATTTAGATAGATTGCTCCATAATTAGAACAAGTTAAAGTTTGGGATGCAGCTGAAAATGTGGAGACAGCTAATTATGAATAAGTTGTAGTAAGACATTTGACTTCTGTATTTGATTTAATTAATAATGCAGTTGTTGTTTTATTGATAAAGTAATGGCCATTTACTCTGAAGGATTAGCATATAAATATAAATTAATTTAATTATATTCAATTATATGTGTAATACGTTTATGAAAGAACCCGACTATCCACTTGATATGGAGTAGAATGTGCTCTCAGGGTTAGTTATTGATATCTAAGCTGCATTTCCCAAATAAAATACTCCTCCGTTTTTGCCAGCAGCTACATTAGTAAGCTACATCTTTTTATTTGATTTATAAAGCATAATAAAATTAACATTCCTAAAAAGCAATAGATTAGAGAAGAAATTTTATTATAAGTTAGTTCTTCTATGGATTATAGAGACATTCATTTTGTAAGATAAATGGTAATACTAAGTATTTAGGTAGTTTTATAAAATAGATCAAATTACCAATAAGAAGTTTTTTATCTTAATATTCGCACTTTAATTATGAAATATTTTTAAACTCATTAAAACAAAATTATCCTATTTATTTGGATACACTTCTTTAAGCTTTTTTATAATTTTAATGAAGTGATAAATATATTCTATAATTTTATGTTTTAAAAAGTCATCTTATTTCGCATTTTTAATTCTTATTTATGAATTAGATAATCAATAAAATATTTGAAATTGAGATCTAAAACTCAATCAAAATAGTGAAAAATAATTGTTAATAAAAATAAAAATTTTGCAACAAAGCCCAAACAGATAAAAGTGCCCTAATTATTGCAAAGATACGCAAATATCAATAAATTAGAATGTTTGTGAGAAATAATATTACTGAGAAGAAAAAAAACTGAAACTCGGAGGAGAACTTCAAGCCATGATAACTTTCACCTTCTTGTTGAGTACAAGGAATAAAGGCAACTTAAATTTGTAACGGTATGAATAACCTGCAAGAGATTCTACAGACTGATACAATTTGGGAACCAGAATGTGCTATAGTTTGACTGCTAATAGCAAAAATGAACTTATTCAGTCCCCTACTCTCTGCGGCTCAAAGTTAGATAGGTCCTCCTAGAATAAGCTTAAAGTTGATAATTGTTGAACTTCTTGACTCAACTTCATCATAGGAATGTTTACAAGAATGGTTGGCACATTTCTAACGCCAGCACAATTGTGCCTAAGACATATGAAAGAGTTTTGTATTAAAAAGGAAGAATATTCAAGAACTCTCCGTGTTGTAATTTTGAGTAGTTATATCGCAGTTAACCTACAAAAGCTCAATAATTTAATATATTGAAGTTAGGATTAGCTGAACATAACTGCTTTCACAAACAAAAAGTGGTATAATTTAAAGAAGTAGCTGATAATAATTTGATTTATTAAATTTGTTTTTAAAAGTAATGCTTTTGAAAGATGAAAGCAGTAAGATCAGCTTTAAGGCAATATTCAAAGCATAAGGACTTGCTTTTTTACTTTAAACTATGGAACAACTCCTAATAAACTTAGATACTAACGAGTTTAGAGATGGTTTGATATTGAGAATAATAATAATATCTAAGCAATTAACAAATTCTTAGTGAAATCATATAAATAAAATGTTTAGTTTAAATACTATCTTCTTGCGAAAAGCTTCAAAATTACATTTAAAAAAAAGAGATAAGATCTAGTTGTGGAAAATACTTTGATGTTTGCAACAAATTTTGTATTCACGATCATATGATCCTATCTTCTCTATATTAAAGTGTCTTTTCAGGTGATGTCTATCCTAAGATACGTATATCTATTTAAAAATACTATAGTTTTACATATTAGGGTCTCAGATATTTTGATTGAAATTAGATAATATTGAATAGCCCCGAATGTTTTTTTTTGGTTTATTGAATTAATTATATAAAGACTAACTTCAATTTATAATTGATTTCCATTTGGTTAGGAACAAATCAGAATTAGATATCATCAGATAAAAATAGAAAAGCTAAATAAGTAGACTAAGTTAGGACAGCTTAGATTATCTAAATGAGACTAGTCTTTTAAAATTATAAATATAAAAGGCGTTGTATTTGATGATATAACTTCAATTATTCTATTATAATTAAAGAGTCAAAGGACTATATTATAAAACTATACAAATGAGGAATAACTAAACAGATCATCTCATCACACAAACTCTTATATGTTCCTAAATAATTAACCCAACTTAAGTCAAGGAGAACTAAAAAGAAAAGTGAACTTCCCTTAAAATATTTGGAAAAGAAATATTCTTTGTCAAGTCCTAACTTTGGAGCTAACTAATATTTTACCTCTTATTGCTTTCATTACTGGGGTATGCTTAGCCATAGACAGGAGGTGGGGGCGGTGGCGGTCCAACTTCAGTAACTTGTAATCATTTCAAGATGTTAACCTAATATTCAATTATAGGCAACAACGATGAGTACTAAGATGATGGCCTGGGTTAGTCTACAATAAATGCTGGGAGAGCTAGTTGCTATAGTAAGATTTGGATAGTTTTAAATATTGAATAGAGTGTGAAAACAAAATATACGGTTGCAGTGAATGTTAAAGGAATGCCTACAACGGAGTTACATTCATTGAGTGTACCAAATGTAGATCAAATCTCTACCTTTTAACAAACAATACGAACTTACTTAACTTTCCAGCCAGATATTCAATGTGTGTGCCTGACTGCTAAAAGGTTCATCATGGCTTTGTTAACAATCCAGTTTCTGGTACATGCAGATGTAAGTTTGAAGGCACCAAAACTCAGAAATAAAGATTGTTCTGATAATCAAAATCTATAAATAGATTAATAAAAAGCAATCTGAAGTTTTATTAAAATTGTTTAACTATAGGGTGCGGACCTCACTGTTAAATTAAGATAATATAAAAGTTAGTCATGCGAGTCAATGAGTGGCTGTGAAAGTTGTCCCCAATAAGCTCAAGTCGCTGGCTATAGCTTAGCTATAAATGCAACCGAAACAACTACTATCGCATCTGGACTAGTCAACTTTTACCAATGCTCATTCAAAATTATTTTAATAATTTTAAACTTTTTTTTTCAGAATTTAAAATCAGAAATTAGTTTTAAAAAAATTAATTCCAAACTTTGTTAATTTTAAATTGAATAACTTTTAAATATATTGAACAATTTATAAAATATGTATTATGGGATGAGTAGCATTAGTTCATCGTGAATTTATATTTTTTTCAAATAAATACAAGTATACACGATTCTAGCGAGCAAGTAGATTTCCTTAAATAAGAGAAGGTAAAATTTTTGAAATAGGAATTTGCAATGAAGCAGAAGATAAAGCTGCATCAAATTTTAACATTTGCATTAGAGGATCTCTCCTCCTCTAAAATAAAAAATCTTAAGAAAAAATACTTTTCTTTTAAGATAAAGTGATTGTCTTTGGCTTTCCTCAGCTTTTTTTTTTAAGACTAAAAGCTATAAAAGAGTACGAAGTCAAGTTCAAATTTTTGTTGTTTTTATTTTTAAATCGAGGATTTTAATCCTTAATCATTTCTTCCTGGTCTATTCTTGTTCCATTTGATTATTAATTTATAGATCAAAAAATATTATATTGATAATCTATTATTCTAAATCACTTTAAATGTCAAAAACATAAATTCTTGATCAACTCATGCTATTTAACCCAAAATAATTTAAAAATTATTTTAAACGTGCTCAAGTAACATCCATTTTGTTTTACAATTGACCTTTAGAATGCGCTATATAAAAATTAAAGAAATATAAATACATATAAATTGCCAAATAAATTATTAATATAGAATACTCTTATTTATTTTTAATGAATGGAGCAATTTTTTGCCTAGAAATTTAATAATATATAATTCTATAATACATCTCAATAAACCTAAAATTTACTTTTAAAAATAAAATTTCCAGATATAATCGAATAATATTTTTAATATAAAAAAATTAGATGTAGAGATGATGCAAAGACTTTTCCAGAACCTTTGTCTTATAAATTAATAGTAGAATAACTTGGTAACTAGCAATTACTACATTTCGGTGTTTAAGGTTAAACTCTATTTATTTGATTAAACTCCTAATTGTCTTATTAATAATTCTGCTGATTTTGTGTATTTCACTTCCCCATAAGCTTTAGAATCTGTAGATCTATTGATGAACCCTTGAATATCTCGGATACCACAAGCTGAGGGAGCCACTTTTAATAATATGATCGACTACCGCTCAATAACTCAGAGAATTAATCTCTTGTAAAATTTAGAGGGAATTCAAACTTATTTACCAATGGAAGTAGTGACCCTAATTCTTTATCTTTTCAAATTATTTTATTAAATATAATTTCGAATCAAGCTATGATTACTTCTCTAGCTAATATATATCTACTAAAATAAAAATATCTTAGCAAATAAAGCTTTTAAACCCTGATATCTTAAATTTATATCAAGAAAATGATTATTAACTATTGAATATTAGTTTAACATCACCAAATTATAAGTATGGCTTTGATTAGTTATATATTTTTATTAGAGAAACTATACATAAATTTTATGCACAACAGCTTCTGGGTCTAGCTACCCAGTCATGAATTGCGGAACTTGTAGTGCGAGTGATACTTCCTCTTGCCTTTCTTGCAATAGCAACTACTACTTTAAATTAAAATAACTTTATAATTTAAGTTTTTAATAACATTAATTAAAATTAAAGTTATCAAAGTAAAAAAATTCGTTTAGGAAGAATTTTATTTTAAGCCAAATAATTATATTTTTAAACAATAATATTCGTGTACAGGCAGAAATAAAGCATGAGTTTGCACTTAATAATCTTGAAGAAGGCCTTTTTAAATCGAGGATTACTGTTTAATTATGTTTTAGAGTTTCTATAATATCTATGAGATAGTCCCCTATATTTTAGCTGCTTTATTTAATGTTTAATAGTATTGGCTAATCCTCTGTGTATAGTAGTAATTTTTCAAATTGACATAGCTAGTTAAATTTATGCAGAAATAATCATGATTAATTTGGCTGATTATTATAATTATTAAAACTCTCAATGTATTCCAGAAATAGAGACTGTATAACTTATTTAAATAAATTGTGCAATATATCAATATAAAAATCTATGTGTACTTTCCTCATTATTCAAATTCTTTTAAGAATCCATCATCTTAATTAATTTTACTAAATAATTTTTAAAAAACAATGAGATTCTTAACTGCATTATAATTATTTTAACTTAGCATGTTTACTTAATAAATATATTTGTATGAGACTACTTGAGTAACGGGCAGTGTTGTAAATATATAAGTTTATTGTTAAAATGATGTTTGGCTTATCTTTCGTCAGGTGGGGTAATAACTGGTTGCAGCTCCTATGATTTAACAAGGTCCAACAGGTGCCTTGTTTCGATAAATGATTATCTTTGATTAACTAGATTTAATCCTTGTTTGCTCTAACGGGTATTATAAAACAGGGGGTGCGACATCTGATACTTGCACCAACTCAAACATCCAAAATTAGTATATAGGAGTTTTATTTGTATCATTTTTTAATTGCACTACTGCGACTAGTTCTACAAACTGCGCTGCATGCTCTGAGTTTAATGGCTTTCAATCATCAAGCAATACTTGCAAGACTTGCTATGCAGGATCTTCAAATTCAAACGGAGATATTTCTAGGTGTCTAGTTACATCTGGCAGTTAGATTATTATAGTTTAAAATTAAATTAAAATCAATGCTTTGTTAAAAATTTCTAAAGGTAGAGTTGCAACTTAATGTTAGTTTATGAGGCCCAAGCTCAAGATCTGCAGTTTTTGCAATTTAATATCAACAATTAATACGAGTTACTTCTCTAAAATTCTCAGCAGCACTACTCAGCAGTGGGGTATCATTTGTTTAAAATTATCATTCAAAATACTTCAACTGTTTTTAAACTTGGTTTGCTTGTAACTTTTTATTAAGTGTTCTTACATGAAAATTGCAAAGTAATAAAGTTTTTTATAAAACAATATGATGAATTGAGTGTTGTAAAAATAATTATTTTTTTGTACCTAAGCCAACTACCGATAATTTTTTCTTTTTTTTTTGATTTTCAAATTAATAAAATTTTACTAAACTCTCAGCTATATAGATACCTAATTATGAGAATGTATATATCCTTAGTTTAAATAAGTAATAATCCATAAGCGTGCTAAGAGGGATATGTATAAGGAAGCTTTCCATCATCGAGTTGCGTAACTAATCTAATCGATAATCTTTTTCATATTATAATATATATGGGGGATTTAACTGTGGAATCGGATAGTATGGAACAGTAGTTTACAATTTCAAATAGCTGCCCACAACTTCAACTTGTTCAACTTGTAATTCGACCTGCAACGAATGTGTAGATGGAACTTACTGTAGTAGTTGCAAAGAGGGTCAATATCTTGAGCATGTCCTTAATTCACAAGGAGTAAGAGCTAAATATGGCTATTCAATCAAATTACATTTAGATTTAATAAATAAACCTTATTAAATTTAATTGCTAGGACATCAACAATAAATTAAATTCTACTATAGCCAAACTAAATCGAAATTAATTTTTCACACCTTCTAATTTAAATTTGTTGAGTTGCTTGATATCGACAGAACATTTTTGCCCTAACTTGAAAATTAAATAAGTAATAATTTTAAAGTTGAAATGTAGAATACACCACCGTTTCCAGCACCTTAAAATTAATTATTTCTCTCAATAGTCTAAGATTTAAGAGAAATATATTCATAATTTAAGCATAACATGAAATTTTTTATTTAAAATAAAAATTAAAAAAAAAATTTTTATATATTAATTTTTTCGCTTGCTAGCTATAATAAGATTGATTTAACTTATTTAATTTTAAATCTGAAATTTTAGTTTATTATAAAATATTTTAAGAAATAGGTAATTCTATTCAGGCATCATTTGATAATAAATTTAAATAAGCTTTTGTTATGCTTTAATTGCTAAAATTGGCTTTCTGGAGAGATATTGAATTTTTGTTTCTGAATATAGAATAAATAAGCTAATTCACTTTATACAGTAACATCACTCTCTATTTATTATTTTCTTCATCTCGTATACATAAGTAAAGATGTTAAATATATTGTTATACATATTCTGTTATTTATTAGAATTAAATTATCAACTAAATTTTTTAATTATAAAAATTTTCTCTATGCTATTATAACATGATGGATTAAAAATTTATCGATAAAAATATTTGTATCAGTGTCAGTAACAACTTTTTAATGACGTTTATTTTCTATTTGATTTCTTTGAAATTCTAATCTAATCAATTAATCATAAAGAACTTATCAAATTTTCTATTTTACAGATCTATAAATTCTAAATTAGATTTTTATAACAACATATAAGCATCTATAATTTAAACCTTGAGAATTTACTTCCGTGAACGAAGAGGATGTAATTCAATAAAATCTATTTTTATATAAAGTAAAAATAATTAAATAGCATAGTGAACATATATTTGCACTAAATTAATTATAAAACCATCTTAGAAAGAAAAAATAATTGTATAATTCGATATTTTATTAAAATATAATTCTAAGATTATATCTCTTCATATCAATATTCTTTTAGTATTTTAAAAGTCATAAAGGAAATAATTATATTATAAAAAACTCTCAATATAAAAAGTAGAATGAATCGGATAATTGATTCTCATTTATTCTTTAATTAAATATAAAATATATTGAAGTCTTTAAAAGTTTAAAATCTTCACGATTTTAATTTTAATGAACTTCTATATTTTTTAATCATATTTATATTTTATAAATGAATAACCATTGGTTTTTTTTTATTCTTATTTTTATTTTCGAAGATTAGGGAAGACTTGGATCAGAAATCTAGATAATAAAACTTTAATAATCTATATATTGGTTTTAAAAGTGTCTAATATACTCAAAGATATTCAAGTAGCAAACAATAAGACTTTATAAATTATTTATTGTGTTGAAACCATTCCAAAATGAATTCATTATACCTATTTTATGCAAAAACTTGTTGCTATTTTGAAGAAGAATTTTATTTATATAACTCTCTCTCTATAATATTTATAATTATTAATCTAAAAAGAATGAAGTTAAGATTATAAGAGTTGAGAGATTGATTCTAGTTAGTCTAAAAATAGTTTAGCTATGTTCAATCATATTTACCGAATAATTAATTTGCAAAATTCTATAATCTATTCAATTATAAACGATAACTGATTTAGTAGAATTTTATAAAAGTTAATTTTCTTAAAAATAGATTGTTATAATGAATATTCTATTTGCATATTTATTGGAGTTTAGATTGTTACTGAAGTAGAAAGCGCTGTAGACTTTATATACAAAAATCCTCCATCATTATTGTCATTACTTAAGTCCTACATATAATTATTTCACTACAAAATATAACCAAATAAACAAATATATAGGAAATATTATTTATTCTCTTATTTTACTTTTGCTTAAATCTATTATATTATATAATAATAGTCTTGATTATCTTATTATCTATAATAAGTATCAATTTAAGGTGACTTCAATTTTTTTGAAGAGTATAAATAAAATCAATAGAAACTTTTTATTATTTATTTAAATATCTTTACTGAACAACAAATATTCTCATATTATTTAAAAATAATTAAAAATATATTTGTAAGTCAGAAAACAAAAGATTTAAGCTTAGAATAAATTTACTATTTGATAAAGATATATTTGTTTCATTTTTATTAATTTTATTAGATTATTTAAATTTAATACATATATGCTTCTGTGTTTGGATCATTTTAATATCCGCTTTAGCAGCCACTGATAGTACTGCCAATACTTTCGAAGGTAACAGATCCACTTAATTATAATTTATAAATAAATTTACAAATTATTAAATTAAACAGTTAATATAAAAAGTCAGGTTTGATTAAGAGTGAGGGTTGAAGATTTGCAGAGGGAGTTGGAGAACTTTAATAATCCTTAAGTAGTATTTACTTGCTCTAGATAACCCCCTCCTTTCTTCTGATTGGTAACTCAAATGAGTAATGATAGTGATGAAATCGTAGAGGTGTGATGCGAGTCAAATGCAGTTTAATTTTATTAAATAATATAACTAGCTATCCTATCTAGATTCACCACAATATTTGACTTGAATTTTAAAGGCTTTGATAGACCTAGATGAAACTCTGAACACATCAAAAGAATTGCTCAATTCCTACTGGTGAATTCATCCCTTTACTTTTTAAAGGCCCCATTAGGTATATGTGAAAGACAATATAATGCTTTTGCAAATAAAAATGCAATAAACATATTTTTGACCAAGATATTTGTCTAGAATTCCATATGACCTGCCTAAATAAAGGCAAACAATTCCCCTACCTAGCCATACTGAGAGATGTGGCTATGATAAGACAAACGTTCGACAGAAACAAGAGGAAGAAAATGAACTTCAGAGAACAATTCGCAGACATTGAGAAGGAAAAGGTGGCCCTCTCTGACCTTAAAGATTAGTCCAACACTCACTGGAAAGAGATTAAGTCCAACCTCAAGAAACTGGTTGACTCAACAGTGAAGTATTTTAATATTTAACAAAGGAGTGGCCTTATGGCTTCCTGACGTTTAACATATGACAGGCAAGACGTTCGCTCGTCTAAAATGCGTTGTTATTATTATTATTATTTTAATATAATGAGCACATTTGAGAAAGATTAGTTAGGGCTTGGCCACTGACCATGCTTCATATCTAATTTGAGTACCTCTCATAGTGGACTTGAGCCACCTTTGGGTTGGTAAAATGAATAAGAGTATAGAAGATAAAGCAGATTATTAAATCTATATGTTTTAGTCCAATTTTTATTTTTCTAATGAGCTAACACATATAACCAAGAAGTAGGTTACTCTTTACGCCTTCGTTATAATTAAGGACTAATTGCTTCATTATTTCTCATATATTATATAATTATTAAATAAAAAAATTTTATTATTTTTTATGATAAATCTAATAACAAAAACATAAAGTATAAATGAATTAAATAAAAAAGTACTTTCAATAAATTATAAAATTTTTAAATTATTGTTACTTGCTGAAATGTATCCGAATCCTCCACTTAAATACAGTTTATAATATATTTGAATCTGAGAATAATTAAAATAGTTAACAGAGGTTACAACTTTAGGACAGTTAAATTATAGATAACCCATACACCATTGCATAAAGCATGTTCCAAAAACAAAAACAAATCTATTTAAATTTGAACTTTAATACTTTTCTAAATTTTCACTTTATCGATATATTTTGTTAATTATTGAGTTTTAATCACGATATAGTGTGAAACAGGAAAAAATCCGGCTTAATCTTTATAAATACCAAGATAAAATATATAAATTAAAATAATTTATCATAAATTAAATGGTATAATATTTATTTAAAGTTAAGATCTTTTACCATCCACTTCTAATACCCATTTCAATTTAGTAAATATTTCAATTCTTTTTTTATAATAAAAAATTTAATAAATTTCAATTTTCATTTTATTATTTTAATTTGTTCATACAAAATAATCAAATAAAGATTGATTCATCTCTCTAATAATTAAACAAATTTAATAAAACTTTTAGAAAAACAAAAATAATAGAAAATGCATATTTTACTCTAAAAAAATGTCCGAATATTCAACGAATTAAATTTTCTTCAAATTTGTTAGTTTTTCGCAATTGAAAACAAAACATATAATCTTATTATAAAACTAAATTAAATAAGAATTTATAATTAAAACGAAATTAAAGAATAATCCCGTAACGATAAAAATAACCATGTGATTAATTACAATGACTACGCAGCAACATACAATAGCACCTGCTAGTATCCTCTTTGAGCTAATGACTCTTACAAGACAAAACTAAGCTAAGAAAACACTGTTGTTGCTGATTAGTATTTGAGTGGAAAATTATTTAATCGATTTTAAAATGACCATTAGCCATGTAGACTCAACTATTCGGAGGATATCATTAATCGAGGGTCAGAAGATGCAGCTTGGGAAGTAGTATACTTCTCACTTGGATTCAGGCCACCATAATCTCAGCATCTTCAATTAAACATTATTCACTATTCACCAACGAATGCCTAAACAAGAAAAATAAGATGGATAAATGCAACGTACCATATTAAATTAGTAATGGCCAGCTAATCTCCATCCCCTCACTGAGCTGATATGGTGCTAGATCAAAAATCCAAGATTTTAACTTCCTAATTCAATAATCATTAAACTTTTTTTAATAATTATAAAAAGAAAAATTCGAGACTCAGAGTATGCCTTCTTCACTTTCTATTCATTTTTTTGTTCGATCTCAAGTTTTCAACTAACGATTTATTCTTGTTTGACGCAATCTCAGAGCTTCTTAGAGAATTTTTATATTCCTCTCATTCCTATAGCATCTGTTCTTGTAAATATATTTCAGATTATAGTTATAAATTTAATTCAGAATTAAAGCTGATTGTTTGATAAATAAACTTTAAAATACTCTGTCTGGAGAAGAATGTTTAAAAAAAAGATAGAAAGATATCTATTAATTGCTAATTTTATAATTTTTAAATATATCTTTACTAGTACTTCTTGATCTCCTCTTGTTTAACTTCTATAATAATAGCAAACAAGCTTAACTATAACTTGCCAATATGATTAAATGAGGGATTCATATTCTGAAATCTCTAATAAAAAATATTATAGCTACATTACTCGAACATCAAGTAATTTTTCGCATTTTTTCTTTTGTAGTAAAGCTGATATAAAGTCTTTATCAAATGCTTCAATCCTAATTGTTTACATTATTTTAGTATAGTAGATCTGTGAAATACTCGTTTAAACTTCAGAATTAAATTCTACCTTTGGAGACTTTGCAGTCAAGATTAAATTTCGTTCGTTAACCATTCTAAAAGCTAGGAACTTTAGAGATCAGGACACCAATTATATTTATTTAATAAGAATTCTTAATATAATTCAAATTAATTAAAAAAAAGTTTGATATTTTAAATTCAATGTTTTACTATATTAAAAGTGAAGTCTATAACGCGCTTCACTCGATTCACAGTTTTGTACGTTATGCCATTTCAACGATAGATGTTTGCTACAGTCTACGGAGAGATCTTGAGATAAGGAAACTATCTATGGAAGATCTTCGCGCGCTACTCCAAACTAAAGTGCGCTTAGTGGCGAAGAGTTTGAGGATCAATCAAATAATTGATGTGCACATCTTGAAACTTAGAAGTGCGATGAGGAACTGCTGCAACTCCTAACTTTCTCATCTGCAACTTTCAAATGCGAGAGTATAGTGTGGCACTCTCAACATTTTTGCGATGGAGTTGATGTTGAGAACTGGCTATTACTAATGATAAGGGTGACTACATTATTTTTTGATAACTGAGCTTATGTATTTATAGCCTTCATCTTTTATGCATTTCTATAAAATTTAATTAATATTTTTTTAATTCATGCTTATTCTCGCTCTATATTATGGAACTAAGATATTTTTTTTTAATTTCGTTTATTATTTAAACAAGGGAGTCGTCTTGGAGCATTTCTTCCCCCCTCATTAGAAAAAAGATGTGGCAAGAAGTTCAATCAAACAGGTTTGTCCATGATAGCTCTGCCTCTATCTCTCTCTCTCTCTAATTAGCTTGGGTGAGATCTCTCAGACGTACCTAGCTAAGATTTAAAGAAAGCATAAGGATTTTATAGTTTCAGCTCCTCTTCAGCTACCTTAAGGAGAGTAAATTATAATTAGCTCATAATCCTTTAAATATTTAAAATTTAATATTGAGTTTTTCCTTATAGGAAGTGATTGTCATTAATTTGCGTTATTACAAATATAATCAATTCTTATTCTAAAGGGAATCATCAAAGACGCGATAAACGCGGAGGCGGAAGTTCCAGGATTTCGACCCTACTAACTCTTCCCTCCTCGCACAGCAGTTTTCGCATTTGCACATTCCGGACATGATCCTCATACCTTACTAGGAGAGTAGGCTCCCTCAGATAAAATCGAAGGCTATCAAGAAAGCCAGGCTATTCAGGCTGAGAGTCTGGCAGGTAATATCCTACGAGCAACAGCTCTCTGCAGTTTATCTAAGATATGGATCCTCTCTTCGGACAAGTATCCCAAGCTTACCTATCCTGCAGTTGCAAATATTCTTGGACTCCGCACAGGCGCAGCAAATATGAGAATTCAGCGTTGGCGCAAAAATACCGACACGGTTGTGGTCAACAAGAGCAAGAGAGGACTCCGGCCTCTTCTTTCCGGAGACCGAGCGGCGAGTCATATCCATTAAGGTCCTCAAAGAAACAGCCCATCTCAACCTGGAGCAGCGCTGCCACTACCTCCACCTCCACTATGGGATACCACTGCTTTCAATTTTCGGGCTAAGATAAGCGTACAGACACAATGGAGTTAAGTGCCGCGCTGCTGGATACGCTTAAATACGCAAGGAGGAGAAGGAGCGGGAGGCTCAAGAGAGGCAGCAGGATTTCTCCAAGCGAGTGACCCGATGGATCTACGAGGGCCGTCACTTGGTCTACATTGACGAGTAGACCTTCAACGCGTGGCAATCTCACAAATGAAGCTGCCTCAAGGAGCGCATGAAAGTTCAAACTCCCTGCACGCGCGGCAAGTTTATGACTGTTATCGAAGCTATCACGAGACTGGAGGCCTTCTCCACTCCAAGACTATCGTTGGCAGCAACAACCTCGGGCACTTCATCGCATTCCTCACCGAGCTCGCTCCGCGCCTCACACTCGGGAGCGTCCTTCTCATGGGCAATCTATCCATCCACAAGAGCAGCAAGGTCCGAGCTTCCCTGCTTGTTGACTGCTCTATTCAGTACCTACCGCCTTACAGTTGCTCTCTCAACCCATCGAACGGCTCTGGTCAGTGCTCAAGCAAGACTGGAGGAAGGCCACGGTCTCCCAGTTAACTAAAACTGGCATCCCAATTATAAAGCAGAAGATATTTCGAATCATTATTCCACTTACGCAATTAACTACGATCACTTCCTATTAGATGTGAGCCAATGACAAAAGACTAATTTATTTTATAAAACCTGCTTGATGTATTTAAAATAATTCATCAACCATTTAATCAAAGATTCATGTTATTTAAACAAATAAGCTATATTTATTTCCTAATTTTATAATTAATTTCACTTCCGGTGGCTTATTCAAATAAATATAAAGCTGATGACGTTTGAATAGTTGAGCTATCTTTTATTTAAAGGTCAATATCCAAATTTAATTAAAAATAAATTAAATATTGGTGCTATCATCAAAATATTAAAATACTATCTGCAGATATATAAATGAATCCTCCTTATGCTGATATTAATTAAATATTATCATCAACTAATATTCACTAAAATTTGTATTCTCTAAAATTTAAGTATTAAATTTAAATTCTTAGTATTATATTTTATCAATTAAAGCAATAAATGAAGCATTTCTTTGCTAATATGTTAGAATATAAATTAAAATTAGAAATGAATAATATAAAATGAAGAGTTTATTATTTATATAAACCTTAAGATAAATTGCCATATAAAATATAGCTTAATAGTTTATTTTATTATATATCTTGGATAAATACATTCAGTAATTTATAACTTTGCTTTTTCTTATTTATATACATATAACAATTGTATTATGATATTGGAATTAAATGTCAAAAATTATGTGAGTACAAGTCTCTTATTAATATCATCTTTAATATATCAATCAATATTATTCATCGAAAACACGAGTGCGAAAACACGAGTGCGAAAAC
>JAJKFJ010008542.1:0-15426 GCA_027382625.1 Tetmemena sp. SeJ-2015 | reverse complement strand
GATGGTTTTCATAGGTCTTGGAGAAATCGTAGAACTCTTCGTACTCCTACTCATCTTCTTGATTTAGGAAGCAGTGGCTCTTATCAATCATGTGCTGTTAGCAACTTCTGCCAGAGGTCATTTGCTTACTACAGTAGAGACATAAGAAGCCTAGGTGGACTCTCTCAGCAAGATACCCAAGGAGACCTTTGAGATTGATACAGCAATCCACATCTGGAACGAAGAAAGAGTGAGCAATCATCATGTGATCCAAATTTTTCTTGATGCCCTCACTCTATTTGTTACAGAAGAGACATATTCTCAGACTGTCCAAAGTGGTTGGGACATTAGATTAATCATGGTAATTAGCTTCAAATTAAGATAATTAGATTGCTTTTCATCCTTCTCTTCTGCAATAGAATCTGCTCCATCTCCAATTACTGCGTCCTTCACTGAAGACTCATTCATTAGAATTTAAATTATTAGTCTCGGAACAAAATTATGAAATGATTATTGTCCTATCCTCCACTTTTGATCATAGTCAAGAGGTGAGAAACTGAAACCAGATTAGTGTTCTTGCTCTCGACCTGGAATGATCTGAACAGAGATGAGGATGATATATCAGGGTTGGATTCGAGATAAGTCTTTTCATTTTTCTTATGCTGCTTGGACAATTTATGTTGGTTTAGTTGCTCCGAAGACTTGAAGGTCTTCTTGCAAGCTTCGCATTTCCATACACTTTCAGTTAACTGGCTGCTGTTAACTCCGCTTACTACTGACTAGTTTTGAGTGGCCTGCACCTCTAAAATAGGGTTAACATCTATTTATCAAAAAATGGATATCAAACAGTAATACTAGAGAAGTCATATTTGACCATCAAAGTTTTTAGATTTTGGAAAGGATTCTTTTTTTCTTCCTTTTCCCCTTATAAAATTCAATGATAATACTTTTCTTGCATGATTTATTAAAGAATTGACTTACGAGACTTCTTTTGGTTGAAAATAGTTTCTGAAATAGGGTCAAGACTGGCCATTTTCCTCTTCATGTTATATGTATGGAACTCGGTAGCCAAATGAGGCTTGTAGTTTTCCACAATATCAAATTGAATGCGGCAAGTTGAGCAGATAATATTTCTACCTCCGATGCTTAAGTTTGCTTGTCCAGCTGTTGCTGTTGAGATCTCTACGCTCATTTCTTCTTTCTTTCTTAGATTTAGTTTAGAGTGTTGCTTTTTGTTAGGCAGACTTGCTTCCTGTTAAATAAAGAATGTAATCTTAATCGAAAACCAGAGCTATGTATTTAATAAACAAACTTCCAGACAAAGCTCTTTCCTCAATAGTGAGGCATTGCAGATGTTCGTTGAGGAAAATTAAATTTAAATATAAGCTGCTTTATTGCTTAGATATACAAATTATAATCATTAAGAATCAGTTGCTTTCAAACTTAAAATGAAATACACGCTTTTATGGTTCGTGTGCAACCTTTCTTGCATCATAACTTTCATCTTCCATGTCATGATTGCCCCATTTTTTCCAGAGACTGCACTTGAAAAAGGTGTATCACAAGTTATGATAGGCTATATCTTCAGTGCATACCCAATAGCTAATTCAATTTTATCTATAAGTTTGAATTTATGATGTTAAGCTAATTTGGTATCATCCTTGATGCTGATGCGAGTATTTGAGAAAGCTTCAAAAAAGACTATTGTAATTTCCAGTCAATTCATAACTGTGAGTACTCTATGCTTATGAATCAATCGCCCTAAACACATTTGAATAGCTAATCTAATTTGTAGTTGTTTTCAGAGGCATTATTCATTGGAGGCTACTACATCAATAACTCTACGATATTTATTGCGCTCTCTATACTTGCTCGCATCCTTCAAGGAATAGCCTGTTCAGGAATCATGTCTGCAAGTAATCACTTAAATGCTGATCTTAAAATTTATTTATTAGCCTACGCAATGCTGTTGCAGGCATATCCAAAATACACAAAGGAAGTGTCTGTGACATAGGAGATTTCAAATGGAGTGGGATATATGATAGGACCCGTAATTGGTGCCTTATGCTTTAAGTACTATGGTTTTGTAGGCCCATTCGCTGCAACTGCTATTATATAACTTGCTCTCATCTTCTTGTAGTTCAAAGCTATTCCTGGACAAAAAGATAAAAATTAAGAATAAATGCATCAGTAAAATAAGGGAGAGGACGAAAGTTTGCTTAAGTAAGAGTCCAAGGATACTGATAAAATTTCCAGCTTGATATACAATTTTTAAGCATTATTTTGAATTTAAAATTGAATCAAACTGATCTTTAGAGACTTCTAGATATTTCAAGGCTATCGAGAGTTTCTCTATAGCGCTCCTACTTTATAGAGAATCAAGGGTCTAAAATTCTTTCCTCCAAAAGTCTGTTTAAGCTACTCAAAATAAAAAGGCTTTTGCTTGCAACATTAGCTAATTTCATTTCTTATCTAGTGTTCGTATAAGTTGAACCAATTCTAGCCCCATAGCTACTCGATTACTACAAAACTTCGCAAAATGTCGTTTGTAAGTTGATAGTCAATGATGATGATAATTTTAAATCTATAGTATTGTTCTTCTCTATTATTGCTTGTGGTTACATAACTGGAAATGCTTACGTGTTTTTCACAAAAAATCTAGACACTAGAAGTTGCATCTTTTGGAGCTTCCTTCTGCAATATTTTTCTTTATTGCTTTGGGGTCCCTCTTCCCTTTTCTATATACCTGAGTAAGAAACCCATTTCCTTTTAATCTCTATCTTTAGTCAGCTTTACACAATAGGAGTGGGTATGGTAGGAATTGGAATATCTTGTGGGATAGCCTATACTTGCTTCTTCCCAGAGGCAATAGATTGTGCAATTGAGCGCTACCCAGATGAGTAAGAGGCGATAGCAGAATGCGTGACAGTGCTCTATACTAACTCCTTTGCTCTTGCAGAAATTTTAGCTCCCATTTTTAGCACACATTTCAAAACTTGGTTTGGCTATCGTGAAAGTGCGGATATTTTTGCATCCATATGAAAAATAAATCAACTTTAAGTTTATGTTTATGATTAAATATGCCTTGTGTTCTTTGTGGTATACTACTTTGCTGTGATAAGAACAAGAGAGAAAGACGACTTGAAAATCAAAAGACTGCATGCCATTTTAAAAAAGAAGAAGATGAGAGTCAAATTCCAGCAAGATTATAATGATCCTACTCCACAATAAGAATAGATAATTCAAGAGAAAGTTAACATTGAAGGGCAACAAACACCTGAAGCTGAGTAGAATTTGAAATCTTTAGATTTGAAACAAGATAATGAAGAATAAAGATAGCTTTTAAATGAACAGATTGTGATACAAGAAACTAATTAAGTCACTGGGGATGGAATTGGAAATGGCAAGAGCAATCCCTAAAATTACCAAACTATCACTCAAGATTGATGAATTAAATTTGTGAATTTAGAGTATTTATTTATTTTATGATTTTTGATAATTATCTTAACTATTTTAATCAACATTTGATTTAAAGATAGAATTAATTTAATACAATAATATATTCTATTCAATTTCCAAAATGTAAGTAAAAACATTCACTTAGAGCTATTTCATTCCTACATTAAATTTATTTTTTAGATGTCGTCTCTCCTATACTAAAACATATCTGGACATCAAAATGTTCCATAGCAAGAATTTCTCCCTCCTAAATTTAAATTTTACATTAATTTAAAAAGCTTTTTAAATTCTGATTTAGATTAGAGTAGAAGTAAGTATTTTAAGATTTTTTAATAAAATATGAACAGTTTTGTAATTGTGTTCTAAAAATAGATATAGTTAAAGAGAAGTTGCTGATCTGTACAAAATTAATTCTTCTTAACAAAAATAGCCTTAATTTCCGAGCTTTGGCTACATGAATCCTTAGCCTCCTTCCTAAGTGGTACCACAACCTCAAAACTACAGTTTTTAATTGCCTCAATATTAAGCTTATTATATTTAAGTTCAATTTTTAAAAATATTAAGCTCAAAACTATCCACCTCAGCAATATCAAAATTAGTACCAGCCATAGGTTGCTTCACTTGCCTAAAATCCTTATCAATTTAATAACTTGCAGCATTCTCAAATACCTGCCTTCCAATAATATCATTCTATGCTTCCTCCTCGAATAAGAAGCTAGGGATAGCATCTCAATCTTATAGAATAGTCTCACAGCTAATCTCTCATCCCAGGTAATAGAATGGCGCAGCAATATAACCTTCCTTTGGCTTCAATCCCAACAAAGCTGATCATTCTTTAATATAATCTTTTTATAGCTAATGACTCCTGTCCAAATAAGGAATGAGAAATAAAATCAAACTATCCAACTGTTAACTTCTCATTAGCAAAAGCAGCTTGAAAAGGTTTAAAAAGATAGACAGCGTATAAGTGCAGAATATGAGAAACTTCAAAAACTTTCTCTAGCTAAGCACTTACAGCCTCCTAGAGAAGGATCGGCTCGAGAGCAACAACGGTTACAGTCTTTTAATTCTATATCTTACTGTTATTAACTAGAGTCTTAAAACTAGAATAACTTAATTTAAAACATGAAATCATAAGCTGCCGCTCAAAGTTCAGCCTTAAGTAGATATCATCCTTCAGAAAATAACTCAGTCGATGTTGCACCTAATTCTCTGCTTGGTGGTTAAATCTCAAAATTAAAGCAGTAGGTTGAAACGAATCAAGCTATACTGGGATCATTGATGCAAGAATATTAGCAGACGTCAACTTATAATAATACTATATTGTTTGAGTCAAGTACAAGTGAGTAAGCTTTGGAAGAGGAAAATGTAAGAATGCAGAGAAGATTGAAGAAGTTACAAAAGTAGCAAGGATAGATGAAACAGTAAATGCTTTCGATGGCTGTGTAAAACATGTAACGCCAGGAAAGATAGAAGAAGGAAGAGGAGGAGAGAATCAGACAAGAGCAGAAAGAGAAGGAGCTGGAAGAAAAGATTTAGAGCCAGTAATAGCAAATGATGCAATTCAATCCTTATATTAATCCAATGATGATGAATCCTATGCTTAATCCGATGGCTGCTGCGACTATGAACCCAGCTGCCGCTCAAATGATGAATGGAGGTGCTACAGCAAATTTCGGTTCGCCAGGTCAGAAATTGATTACTTTAAAATATTTAGTTAGAATGGGGCTATGAATCCTTTCTTTCCATTCGGAAATCCTTATGATGAGATGATGAGGAAAAAGCAAGAGGAGGATAGAAAGAAACAAGAGGAAGATGCTAAGTTCCTGAATGAGCTTTTGAATTATGAGAAGTAGAATAAGCCAGTAAATGAATTTGATTCTCCCCGTAGCACTTTAGATCCATAAATTTAGCAAGAGAGGCTGTACGAGGAAATGAAAAATGAGATTTCCGCAGACCCTTAGAAAGTAGATGACTTACTCAGAAATCTTAATCTACCTAAGATAGATCTTAAGGAAGAAGAGAAGATGCTCAATAATCTACCTCAGGAAATAAGAATTATGGAAATGGAGGAAGAAAGACAGAAGAAGAATAAGGAACTCAAGGATAAGTACAAATTTCTGATTCAATAGAGTGAAGCAATCACATTCCGAAAGGGATCCAAACGCTACTTTAGAGCTGTGGTTAGGACTATAATAAACACTCTCAGACTTTTCAGAGAATCTATAAAGAATAAACTTAAGTTAAGAGAATAAACAGTCAAAGATCTAGATGATGCCATCAAGCTTTATAACGATGTGGCAAGAGGATGGTTAATGAAGTCGATTAAAAAGCCTTTAATCTCTATATTGCAAGATCCGAATCAGAACTTTGATTTTGCTGAGGCTGGTATTGATCACGAGACCGCTTAAAATAGATTAATGAAGCTGAAGGTGAGGACAAAAGGAGTGATGCAAAGCATTAGTGACTGCACAGATGTGAGGAGCATGCCTCTACCTCTAATCATATTTTTAAGCTCGCTTTGCAAAGCTAAAAATTTCCTTCCTCATGACTTTCTTACTGAATATGAGCTTAACAGAGTGCAAGTTTCTCAAAATATGATAATACAAACTTCTTTATGAAATTTATTTTTAAGTTGATTCTTATGGAGCTATACTACAAACTCTATAAGAAGATCAAGTAAAAATGATGGGTGGGATGTATCTTATAGGAAAAATCTTGATAGTGAAGATTCTATTTAATCCTAGTAAGTCAGGTATCAGCATGCAATTGAATGAAAAGATGATCCACAACTTACTAAATAATTAAATTACTAAATCAAATTTTACTTTATAATTTAAAAAATAGATCAAATTTTACTTTATAAACTTCAAGCTGCTGTCAACTTGCCTTTTTAATATTTTTATTTTGTCTATTTCAAAGCCTTTACAATTCCTTCTTGGAATATATGGATCAACTGACTGAGCCTTTTCTCAAGCAAGAGTTAAGAGGGAAAGAAAGGAAGGGCACTGATGGAATTTCACAACACCTGTACCAGCCTCAGTAGATGAAGCTTTTTTACGAAGAGAGAAATTACAGTTTCAGAACTGAGCTATTCGCCCTATTTGACGTGTTCTTAAAGAAACTATACCTTCTCACATCTAGAGCCAATGAACTCAAAGCTAAATACTAGAATGTTTGATTTCATTTCTATAATTACAGATGGATTTAAAATGATACCTTTTAAAGTATTTATCTCTGGTAACTATAAGCAACATATTAGCCTTTTAATTTTTTAGCTTACCTTTTCTTTGCTTCCTTAGTTTGATTAGCTATTCTTGATTATTTTCTAAAGTGAACTCTCTAAAAAGAGATTTAAGCATCTTATTTATTAGCTTACTTGACTCTTATAGATTCTTCTAGATCTATTCTATCTTTGAGGAGGCGTCTAATTTACTGTTCATGATCTGATTTTTTTAAATCTTGGGAGGAGGACTAGTCTTGGGATTGGGAATCTCTTCAGCGATCTTAGGTTGAGGTTGCGGCCGAGGATGAGGGTTACTCTTGTATCTTTTCTTAGATAGAGTTACAGATGTAGCTTTGGACGTTTCTGTCACTTCTGATTTAATAAATGAGAAAGGAAATAATCAATTAAAATTAACTATTACACAAAAAGGATAATAATCTTGATATGGGAGCCTCAAAGAGAGCTAATTATATTATTTTTTCCTCCTGTTTCTCCTCTTCTTCGTTTTAAAATGGCGTAGTAGGAAGAGGCACAAGTTCTAGAGTTTTTTCGCTTGGTCTCCTAACCATCATTGAGGAATTTCTTTTCATGACTGACTAAGAAAAAATATTCCTAAACTTTCTCCTTTAAGATCCATCAGGATTGAAAATTATCTTTTCCTTAATCTCTGGCTGCTGATATTTCTTCTTTGGCTCAGGGCTTATCTTTGATTAGTATTTAATAAAATTCAAATTGATTTGAGTATTTATTCTTGGCTGCTTCCATCTTCGCCTTAGCTTGCTCTCTTAAACTCAAGGGTGCACTTTAGCTTCCTTCATTCTCAGCTCCTTAGTTTATTGAGGATGTCTGGACTTTATCCTATAATTTCATTTTGAGAGCCATTTACTCTTTCTGTTCTCTGAGTCTCTCCAACTGATTCTGGATTCTCTGTCTCTCCAAAGAAACGCCTTGATTTTTAATTTAAGAAGCAATGGATCCTTCTTTTTGACTTGCTGGCTGAGTTTTTAAACCACTGTTAGCATTTTTGACTTGAGGCTAAAGTGTATCCTCTTTCGGACTAGATGCTTAGTTTCTTGGAGATAGCTTCTAGTTTTAGGCTTCTATCTTTTTATCGTCTACTTACTTGATCTACTTCAACTCAAGTTGTCAATACAATAGATGCATAAAAATATCATATTAATCTTATTTGTATAATCAAGTTGCTTTTCTGGTTGCTTACTACTGGAAATTTAAAGTTCAAAAGCCTACTTAGGATCAGCAATAAAAGAGAAGAAATAAATATTAAATGGATCATTTTTCTTGAGAGGAGTCGCTCCTACTTCGTTTGTCTCCCCACTTCCACTCCCACTACCACTTCCACTAATGCTCACAAAACTTTAAAAACTATAAGGTGACTTTGGAATTCAAAATCACAACTGAGAATTATTAGTTATCTCCTCCAAGATTGTCTTCAAAGCCACCATGGCTCGCGTTTTCGTATCTTGGTGATCCTCCCTTTGGTCTTTTCTCTGGCTTGAAGCCAAACTGCTTGGCTTTTTATTCGCTTGTCAAAATTTAGCAAGATATAATGAAATATCACTACCGGGACAGATAGACTCTCCTCATGATGTTTGGCTGGTGGAGATAGCTTTCCTTTTTATTTTGTTCCGAATACTGACTTCTTCTTTTACCCAACCTTTTCAGTTGGATCAAGTGGGATAATATTAATAAGAGGAGGGTTGAGTCTAGAATACACCTCCTCCCCTTTATGATCAACATCCTCAGCTCAAGATTAAAAAAATAAACCCACTCTAAGATTCGGCTGCTTTTGAAGGCTGACCTTTGTAGCTGTTTGTTATATTTAGCTCATCTATGTGCTCTTTAATGAGAGGCATTTAAGATCTGTGCTTATTTTTTGCGTTTTCCAAACCATCCACAGCAAGAAGCGCCTGGTTGTTGCTATTATTCTATTGAAATTAAGATAGCTGCTAAGTATTGAGTGTCAATTGCTTCTAGGTATTCTCATCATGCAACTCTTCTCATTTAGATACGATACACATAAACAGATAAATTCTAACGTAATGTGTGGGTGCTAAGGCAAACTTTCGTTGCTGCTATTCTTCTTGAACATATAAGCTCTTTGATCAGAGAATTAACTCTTCTAATTGAAACTCTTTTACTTAAGAGGATGAAAAACAATAATAATTTAAAGTAAGAGTTGAGGGCTGAGGATTGGGATTAAGAGTTATTTAAAGCTATCCTGAACTCTGCTAATTCGGGGAATTATAGCCAGAGAGAGGAGGAGAATCTGAATTCTTACTAGGGATACCATCTCTTCTCTAAAATTCGGAGCTTGATCTCTTCTTTCCTGATAGTGAAAAGGGTATTTTGAATTCTGCTTCACTTATTTAATAAGGTATTTTTAATTACTATAATAATGAATATATTGAACTTTTAAAGTTGCCATCTTGAGAACTCTCATCAAAATGGTTCCTTACATAATCCTCATTAAGCTACAACATTTCTTCCCCATCTTGCGATAAAATGTTGTTGTTCGATTTATTGATGGGAGGGAGATAAATTATATCAGCCTGCAGGATTGCAGTGATCTTGCCATCTGCACTAAGTAGTTAATAAGGTAATATGCCCACACTTGTTTTTCTATTAAGCTCTTTTAGCTCAATTTTGACAGTGCCTATCACTCCTTTCTCATAAGAAAGCTCTTAGCATTTATTGTATAATAATTAAGTACTCTCTCTTTGAAATTAACTTGCTATGATTATTTTTTAAGTGATTGATCTATCAGTTTAACTACAAGTGCATCTGTGTTGTCTTTAATTTGCATCTCGAGGGTTTGGTGGAAATTGGGATTCTTGCCACCTAGGTTATTACTCTTAGACTTTACCTTCATCCCTTGGCAACTACACTCTATGTAGAAGTTTGTCTTTTAAAAAAGTCCAATCACTTTCAGGATCTTCACCTCTCTCAAGTTTATCACAACAAGCCCGTGATTGTAAGAGAAGTTCTAAATAAAAATTGTTAATCATAATGCTGAGAAGATAATGGTAACCTTGAAATTTCTTGACGTATTGTTTAAATCCTTAATTAATGTAAGTATTTTGTTGAAATAAATGGCGAAGCTGGCTTACAGTACGGTTCGAGTTTTGTCTAAAATTGGCCACCTCATTCAGAGAAACCTAACTCTCTTTCACGTTCTGCACTATTCTAGAGTAGAGCGGTTATTATTTGCTTAAGGTATGCTGATGAAAAGATCTCTTACATGGATCCCTTGGGAAGCCCAGCATTGAGGTAGGCTTAGTTCAGTTTCTCTTTCAAAATAATAAATTAGATTTCAGAGCTTGCAAGGCGCCTCCACCACCAACTGCATTAATTCCACTTGCTGAATTTACGGAAGGGATGAACTTCACTCCAAATGTTTATTTCTAAGTCGAACATATTTAAAATCAGAAAAATTAATACTGGGGTTGTAGGCGATAGATAATCCATTTTTAGCTGATTAAATATAGTTCTCAATAAAATGTTGAAATTCATTAGAAAATACTAAAAGAAAAGTAGAATAAGGATCTTCAGTTTTTGATTTCTTGTTGAAAAAAATCTTATCCCTTTTAAATTTTATAATCTTTGAATCCAGTAAATGCTATTTTGTAATTGAATTGAATTTGTATAAAGTAATAGTAAAATTCTATTTAATGAATTTTCATGATTAGTATTAGTTCTGGACAAGTTCTCATCAATGACTACATCGCTTTCTAAGTTCTCATGTGAGTTTTTCTTTGTATCTGCCATTAATTATATATTTTCAAAGAATATTGAGCCTCGATTATTAAGGAAGACTTGCTTTCAATTAATTATTACATTGAAGGAAGATAATAATCGTAGTGGTTATACCTCCCCCACTTATCTTATTAATTACACAAATAAAGGATTTATATAACACAAGTACAAATTGTATAACTCCCTTTACTTTATTCAGAATTCTCATACAAAATCATACTGTAGTATGATAGTGATGTGATTCAAATTAATTTATCATGAAAACAAAATTTAAAAATATTTTATCTCTTCTTAAATTTAGAATGACAGAATAATAGCACTAAAAATCGAAAACTATTTTCCGACATAGGTTGATTTTATGCTCAGTTTTGCTGCATGTTTTAAAGCTGCTCTGATATTTTTTCCAAAAAGTCAAGACTTTAATTGCTGCTTATGTTATTGATTATGAGCTTTTGTTTTAAGTTTACCTTTATATTTCCTTCTCTTCCCCGCATAGCCGAAACGTCCCTCAGTTTAGGATTTATAAACTAATCTTGCAGTAAATTAAATTCAACATCATACGGGCATAAATCTCTTATCTGTAAACGAATTTTACAGAGTTTTAAGTTTATCATAGTCATCTCTAACTGGAGAGGGCAATTAAGTCTTAGACACTTTACTCATGTTGCGGTGCGTCTTTACCCGTTGCTTGCTTTCTCCATTATTTCTACCGCCCTAGAGCTTATCCTAATGATGCCCAATCATCTCCAAGATCTATTTTGCATTTTAATATTTACGTGATCCTCCCATTCCTTTTTAAATCAAATTTAATCAACTTCAAAAGAAGGATTTTAAAAACAGAATATAATAATTTCTTTATTAAAATCATAATTAATGACATAATCAACTAAATTACATTCAATATAGTAAGAGTAAAATAATATTCCTTTGTCTGATGTAACATGAGAAATTTTGGAGCTATTATCTTTATTTAGCTATAATTAGTAATTCTAGTTGATTGGAGGAACGCCCAAGGGTCCAAGCAAAGTCTATGCATTCGTGAGATTGTTAATGAAATTATTGTTCTGAAGATAAACTTCCATGATATCGTTCTTTGTATTTATTTGAGGCAGCTATAATTCCTTTCTCTAATTTGAATACCCGTTAGCTAATTTCAATTTGCTCTCGCTCTAAGAAATTAAATCCTCTCCACTCAAAGGTGATTTCTTAACCTTGGAACTCACTTTTCCAATAGTGGAAGACTTGCTCTTATGCTTAGACATTTTCAAACTTACTAGCATGCTATTTGAATTAATATCCTCATGAAGGGTCGAGCTCTGTGATGCTGCCTTCTTGTGATCTTCTTTAACTAAGTCATCTGAGAAAGTCGTAGCTCCATCAATCACAGATCTGCTATTCTTCTTTTTCAT
Source organism: Tetmemena sp. SeJ-2015 (assembly GCA_027382625.1). Taxonomy (NCBI): domain Eukaryota; phylum Ciliophora; class Spirotrichea; order Sporadotrichida; family Oxytrichidae; genus Tetmemena; species Tetmemena sp. SeJ-2015. The sequence continues at coordinate 3,579 of JAJKFJ010008542.1, read as the reverse complement.
CTTTTTAACTGAAGGCAAGGGATCTGAAGCCATCCTCGATGAATATGGTTAAAGCGACGAATTGCCATCTGCTCTTAGTCGCTGGCTTTCAAGCTCTTGCTCATCTAGTTAGAGCATTTTCCTCTTTTGTGCAAGCTCTTACTCCAGTCCCTCTATCTCGTGAATCCTCTCATCCAACTATGACTATTTGGATTAATACGAAGCTAATAATTCTACATTTTTCTTGATGAGTTTCTTCAAAGTTTTCTCCTTTTTTGCCACTTGCTATTCCTAACCTTGTATAGTCTTCTCAATTCTCTCTTGAAGCTTTTTCTTGTGGCGCTTATAAGTTTCTCTATTTTTTGACTTCAAGCCTCCCTCAATTGCTTATTCATCCTCCTCCGATTCCAAAGTAGCAGCTACTAACTTTTTCAATTGCTTTTTGCCTTTGTTTGGAATGATCTTTGATGAGAGCTTTGAATGATCATCTTTCATTTCTTTAGAGCGAGCCTTCAGAATCGATTCTATCAAAAATATTATTATAAATATTTTACATTGAGGGTATAAAATTATTCACTTTGCTATTACTAATGTAGATGAAAGCTTGTTTGATTTGTGTCAGCTTGATCTACTTAATTTTCATCCATGTGTAAGATTTAGTTTGAAGACAGTTTATTTATCTCCTCGGAATCATCCATATCTTCAACGCCACCTCCATCATAATTTTCTTCAGCTTTAAAGTCAATATGAACACTTTAGTTATTTGTGATTTTAGATTAGTTTAATTCAGCTTAACTATATATATGTATATATATATACAATTTGCATAATAAAGTTAAACTATTATTGCACGAAATATCATTAAATCTAGTTTAAGTTTCATCTATAATTAAATTGATATCTAGAGGAGCTAATTGCTTTTACTTTTTCTCTATCTTCTTATCTTTCAATGCTGCTTTTTCCTACGCTTTTTCAGCTTCTTTAAGCTTAAGTGCGATATCTTTTTTCTGAATTTTTTAGTCTTGCTGCTTCTAAACTTTCATTTCATATTTATAATGGAGTTTAGCGAGTTGGTCTTGCTTTTGCAATAATTGTTTTTTGACCTTCTCTACTTCTTAAGCCAACAACGATGTTTCTTTATCTGCGTTCTACTCCTCAATTTATATCTTTAATAAATTGAATTATAATCTCAAACTTAAGTATGCGGTCGAGATTGTTGTCTCTCTTTTGATACTCTTAATTCAAAGCTTTCTTCTCTTTTTCAGCGGTTCTCAGCTTAGTATCTAGCTCTTGATTTTTCTGCTTCAAATGCTCAATATAGTTGGGATAAAATATTTCGCAATCTCTTACTTACTTACTTTAAATGATCACTTATCCTCTCATAGTGCTTTTTGAGTCTCTCGTACTCAGAGAAAAAGTTCTTAAAAGACTTCTCTTGATTCTTCAACTCTTCGTTCTTTGAATTCAGCAGCCTATCGATGTTTTGCTATTGCTACTTATGTTGAGGAGGGTTATCTATTTATGCCCCCTGATAAATGGAAGGGAGGGATACATCGCCAGAGCCCTTAGAGGGAGTCACGGAGGAGGAACTGAAGTGTAAATCGTACTCAACTGATTTAATGTTGATTTGCAGTTGGTATTGCTACTGCTACTACTGCTGTTACATAGTTTTCGGCTTCTTGCTCTTTAAATCTAATCATGAAGATATAAACTATATTAAATGCAACTTACTATACTCCTTAATAAATTCGCAAACATCATCCAGATAGGAATTTAGCAACTTGAGTTAAAGTCGAAGCTAATCGTTTTCCTTAGATAACTTCTCAGGCTTTATCTCTGTTACAAATTCAAATCGGAAATTTTCTAAATGATGATGGATGTGTAGAACTTTAATCTTTTGATAGAGATATAAAAACTCTCTTTAAATTAAGAAATCAACTAGTAGTAGGATTGGAAAATAAATTTCATTTTTGTTTTGGAATATATCTTATTTCTGTTTTAGTTTGTTATTAATGAGAGCCTTTTCCTGCTTAGACTACTCTTTAATAAAATGAAATCGATTTTTTACATCAAAGAATCTTTTGCCTTTATTGCGACCTCCACCTTATTTTTGCTGATATTGCGTATTTAAAGCGGACTGCATATTTGGCCTGTCTTGATTCTCTTACTGCTGATTATATTCAAGCATGCTCTCTCTTAGAACCTTCTGTAAAATCTCTTCTTCCTATCTCCTTAGTTCCTCCTCTTGGATTAGAAGCATCAGCTCTTTTTCTTTCTCTTACTTCAAACTAAAATTAGATGGAGAGGTCAATAAATTACTGCTTCCTTAAGGCTTCCTTCTACTTTGTTTCATTATCAAGAACTTTGTCAAAATCTAAAAAATTACTTCTTATAAAGATTTTAAAATAAGAAATCGATCTCATCTTACTCTTAAATGAGACCCCAATCATTCTTAGTGTCTTCCTCTTTTTTCAAAACTGCTCTTACTTTAGTTTTCTAGTTCTTCGCAAGCTGCTAATTTACAGTATTTGAAGAATTATCAGTAGCAGTGTTTTGGTATTCACCTGAAATTGAGGAAATTTTCCTCAAGCCACCTGAAATAGTGCGAGTCTTTCTTTCCAATTCTTCTCTCTGAATATCCTCAAAGCTAGTAAATCTATTTCTTAAGTTGGTCTCATCTTTAATATCGCTAAGAGAGGGATAATTTGAGGCACTACTATTTTAGGTTGCTTTCTCTCCTCCAAGTTTAGGTTGATCTCCGAGATAATTCCACAAATTAAAAAAGCTTAAAAAAAGTAACTGTTATTTTAACCTACTTCAATCCAACAAATTTTCGCTTTGTGATTTAGTATTCGTTAGATCTGAGTTACCCTTGATCTTTGAGCCATTTATCGCTTAAGCTACTAAGTCAGATAGCATTAATTCTTCCTCGCCTTTGTTTTGCTTTCCACTCTAGGTGTTAGTGTTTTATTTAGCTGGAGCCTATTTTGCTTTATGAACAACTTTATTAGACTTTTTGCTGCACTGCTGCACTATTAAGAAATCATTCTCCAGGCTTTGCTTCTCAAACTCCGCCTATTTTAAGCTTTTTTCATCATTGGCTTATACAAAGAAGTTTTCAAAATTATCCTAGCTATCCTTCTTTTTCGGATTGATGTTCTACAGATTTGTCTGTTAATTGGCTTAAGTCTATCCTGCTGCTTGAGTTTTGGTAATGTTTTTTGAGGTTGCTTAGCCTTTTTTGCCTTTCTTCTTTTTTATTATGACCTAATTTGAAAAAATTTCAGGATCAGGTGAGCTTATCTTATATTCAGAAAGGTCATTCGACTCTGGAAGAGAGAATTAGCCAACATCTATCTTAAAAATTAAGAATATAGAGAAACATCTGGCGAGTTTTACCTTTCATCTTATACCTATTCACTATTAAGAGGAGTGTATTTTTCTTCTTCCTATTCCTGCTTTATTGAGTTGGTACTACCTGTTTAGTTCGACTGACTCTTACCCAAGTAATTATTCATCTCCTCTTACATACTGCTCTGAATAAACTCATTTATTAATTCTTAGAATCCAACCAGGGATTCCAGACCAAGAGGAGTTTCT
>JAJKFJ010008522.1:0-15441 GCA_027382625.1 Tetmemena sp. SeJ-2015 | reverse complement strand
AACTCTTGAGCTAATTATAAATACTATACCTTAAAATGGTGTAGTCTATGGATATGCGGAAAGAGGAATTTAAGAAAGCGAAATTAATTTCCTAGGGTCCTAAGTTATAGTCATTGGAAATCAGTTAATCTGGGAGGATGATCGCAGACAGCGTTGGCGAGGTCAGTTGCAGCTCCTCCGGCTCTATGAATTGCATCAGCTATGCTTAGAGGATTTCCTCCAGTGACAGCAGCAACCGCAATATCAACAGCTAGGAGAACCACGTTCTTAGTAATGTCAAGAACTTGGCTTGAGCACTCGTCTTGGGATTTAACGCAAAGAGCACCACAAGCAGTGTAGCCAGCTGGGCAATTTTACCAGCAAACAGGTCCATTTCCATGGTAGCCGCCATTGCAAGGATCATAGCACAAGGCTGCTTGTTCCTCTTCATTCTCGGAGCAAGTAAGTACCTCACCCCAGCCTCTTCCATAGCTCTGCTTTTGGCAAGACACTCCAATATCGGTCTGGCCATTGATGCAATTTGGGGAACAGATACAGCATGCTGCGTTATGGAAGCTCTCTCTGCATTTAGGATACCAGAGGAGTCCCCACTTATCGCAGCCGGCAGGTTGGTTATCGTTGCTGCAGTGAGACTCGGAAATGTAACCCACTCCTCTGCCGTATGATGAAGGCTTGAGGCAGTCGACTCCTGTATCAGTGAATCCAGAGGAGCAATATTGCCAGCAGACTGGACCTACTCCATAAAATCCTTCACGGCAGTTGGGGTAGCAAAGAGCTCCATTTTTCTCTTAGCCAGGTCTGCAAGCATGGATTGCTCTTCCCACTCCTCTTCCGTAAGCGTCTTACCAGCAGGGCTTGTTTTGAGCATTAAGGGTCGATGCAAAGAGTGCTGTGCTTAATATGATAATGTTCTTCATTTTATAATAATTATGCTTGGATTTGGGATTCTACAGTAATTATTTTTGCTAATTTAAGCAGAATGAATTTAAGATGTAAAACCGATATTCATTACGCTTTTTGAGTTTTGAATTTTTCTACGTTTTAAATTTAAAGTAAAATAATTAGCGATAATTATGTAAGAGGAAGAACAGAAAATTAGCATAGACAAAGCAGAAATTGACCTTAGTCAATTAATTTATTTTCTTTTTAATAATTTGCATGATACAAATTAGTGACTTAGAAATTTCATAATCCAAGCCCTAAATCTCTGCTTCATAAAATTTAATCTTAAAGGACAAATTCAGATACCTTTAATGGTTCGAATAGTGCAACAAAAGTCAACAACTTACTGCGATCATATTCGAGAGCCTTAAATTTCTAGGTTCAGTTTGCACTCTAGCCAATCTCTAAAGAATTAACGATGGCGATTAAGTTGACAACAAAATATTTTCCAACAACTCTCATCAATGTTTATAAGGAGTGAAAAAAAATTTTCATTTGAATAATCAAGATGGATAATGCAAAGTGGAAATGATTCTAAATGAAAACTTCATAGAGTTACAAACATATGTGCAACCTATCTCCGATTAAGATCTTAAGCTACTTTTCTCTCTCTATTAAGAACCCGCTAATAAAAAATAATGAATAGCTATTTTTTACGAAGTTATAATTTGAATAACAATGAGGAAAGGCTGAAAAAGAAGCACACGAACTATGGCGCACTTTTTCTAGCAAAGAAGCAGATCATATTTCAAGGGGTTATCAAAATACAAAACGTTGATGCTCACTCTGCAGATGGCGTTGCCGATGATGATATTTCTTTATAGTCAAACATTTTTCTATTTTGAAATGATGAGTTGCATTTTTTCGATTTGAAGGGAAACAAAATGGATGATGGGATGCAGCCCTGCTTTGAAGACTTCCTGGGCTCACATTAGATTCTAGATACCAAGTTCAATCTTAAGCAGCACTTGACTTAAAAGATTTCAGAAACATCCCCTAGCGTTTTACAAAAGTTCAAGATAAGAATTGACATACAGAAACTTAACTTAGCATACAAACTGAGAGAGGTTTATGAGAATTTCAGCAGCACCATTCCCATATTCCTACTAAACAATCCTGAAATCTCTATGGTGGAGGTTTATTAGAAAATGGATGGATAGCAACGAAATTTCAGAAAAATTATTGTGGAGCAGTTTGCCCCTAACATGCAAATAGTTGAGATAAGTGTGAATACCTTGATATACTCTAAAGAGCATGAGCAATCCTTCCCTGATGAAAAGGAGTTAGCTTAGTAAAAGACAAATCCTCAGTACTTAACTTACCATGATGCTCAGCAAGACTTGCGCGTCAGCATCTAGATTAGGCAAATTGGTTTCACTAATTACTTGGTCTCTTAGCATGAAGCACTTCACAACCAGCTTCCCTTCATTATAAACAGCTACCCAGGCGACACATCTGCTTCTCCTACCACTTTCTTTCCTTTCATTCTACAGTCTAGCAACATTCCGCAAGCCTATGAAACTTTAAATCTAGGCCAAGATGAAAGAAAGGAGATAGCAGACAACGAGGAATTTCTTATGAAGGAGCTTTTTTAAGAAATCCTTTCTTCTATGACAAGCACTATCATTCAGAGAGACTTCTAAAACCCACTTAACTTTTAAACTTAATTTTGAAACTTATAATTTTATCATTAACTTGCTTTAGATGAAAATAAACGGTTAATTTTCAGCCAATGTTTCATAAAGAGAAGCAAACAAGAAGACACACTCACAAATATTTGAGCCTTATATTGCTAGCTTGCAAAACTTGAAGTTTATACCCTGCTTTCCAAATTATAATGACAGCTAGGGTGTTCTGCAATCGCCTTAGCAAGTTTAAATTCCTGTTTTGGAAAATATGGGAGACATTAAAAACTACAACCAATTTTATTAGCTCTTCAAGGAGTTGAGGTTCCCCTAAACATTTCCTTTTTTAAATTGCAATTTAATATATCTCTATTTTGGCTTACTTAATTCAAAATGAATAGTCCTTTGTAAATGAGCTTATAGCTCTTAATACTGCTTGAAGTTAAATAGAGTTAAGCTCAAGAGTCAAATTTATCCATATTTTTAAAAGCTTTGGTTTCCAATTAGAAAAAATGCTACTTCCAATACAACTTTTTTCTGAATCTTTATAAAATTAAATTGCCAGATTATAATCTTGAGGCTTCGCTCAGGAAAATATCATAATCCACAATAGTTGGAGTAGTTCAGCAGATCATAAACAGCACTTCTTCCTTAATTTAATATTTTGCTAAAAAAAAGCACCATTGATATAAATAGAGAGACTCCAATTCGCCATTAATAATGTTTCATATTGAATTTAACTTAAAAATAATTCCTATTTTAGACGGAATATGACCTCAATAATATTTTTGATTTCTGATTTTACAATAATGAGCTCTTATACCTTAAGCTAACTCTAATCCCAGAGCAGAATCTGTTTTCCATTAGCAATTTACTAAATTTGATCAAAGAGAGAAAAAACATAGGTGACTTTGCGAAAGTGTATTTTAATAACAGGAAAGACCTTGCGTAGAAGTTTATTCTTCAAGTGCTAACTTACATCCAAACTTTTCACATCTCTAGATGTCCCAGAGAGATAAATAATTAAGCAGTTTAGATGTATACCTCGGAAGCTGAGCATAAAATTATAGACTATTTTTTATTTTAGCATATGCTTTGCTAGTATAAGATCCTGACAGGGGTAGATGAAAACTTTTACTCCTTCTCAGAGCTATGTCATTTTGACTTCTCCCTGCCTGATGATTACATAGTCCAAATTTTATAGAACTATTCCAATGATGAGTATTTCCTTACTGCCAACTAAGAACAGTTGCCCTTTCTCATAAATTAGCTGCAAAAGCAAAAGAATGTGCATATCAAACTATCAGACTTCTAATATATCATTGATGCTAATAAAGAAGCCTAAAAAATGTTGAAATCCATTAGCAATCAGAGCATGGACATTGACGAGGAGATAAATTAAATAGAAGGTTCTTAAGAAAATAGTTCAAGATTTAATAAGGAGACTATAAATCTGATTAGCCCATAATTGCTAGCTGCTCTTAATCAGAACTTAAGAACAAATCTGAGATAGATAACTTACTTCTATAAAAATTTGTAGAGCAAATATTAAACAATCTTACTCTTAGTTAAGTGAGTAGTTAGAAGAAGCATTCGACCTTATTTTATAAGAAGGGGGAACGAGAGAGACCCTTGACTTCATAGCTAGAGCGATATCCATAATCCCTTAGGACTTCTCAAAGCAAGGAGAAGATGATCATAAAATGAGGGATTTAGAAGATTACATCGCTTTTGATGATGACTCTGAGATCTAACTCAAACTCTTGAAGACTCAGATAAACTCTAATAGCTCTAGGTATCGATCTTACAGACAGAAGGTTGCAACTTAATTATTAACTATATACGTATTTAAAGCACAGTTTGTGAAATATATTTGACTTATAAGGTTTTAAAGCTTGCTTTCGATGCGAAGATAGTGCAAGCAGATGTGGTCCTCAGACATCCTTCTTAATCTTTTTTTTTTCTAATTTTATAGTTGCTTATTTTATCCAACTTAGAGCCAGATAGTGAGTTACTCGCTTTTGAGGAAGTGCGATGGGTTCCTGCTGAACTACATAAATAAGGGCCTTGAGATCTTTCTTTAAAAGCTAGACAATAAATTGAGCACCTACTCCTCAGGCTCCATGCAAATCGATTCCTCCTCAAAACCTACGAGGCAAGAGTTCCTCACTCTCTTCTACCGAGTGGCCACTTAATATCTCATATATTCAATATGAAAATGTTTTAAAATGCTAATTAGAATTTAATACCTCGCAGAGGAGGAGCGACAGAACTCACTTATTAAAGAGGTGGACGAAAATAATTAAATTAATAAGAGGAGGGAGGAATCCAATTATTTCAAATTATAAGATTTAAAAATTGCAGTCACCTAGATTTTGGACAAAAAAATTAGTTAATAATTATAATATAACTCAAAATTTATTAAATTAAATCCAAGATTAATTAAATTTGTAAATAAGGCGTTTTTATATACAGCAAGTTGTGATTCACACGCACAATTTTCAGAAACAATTGATTCTTTACGTCACTTATAACTTTGATGAGCACTATGGAATGATGAAATGACATTTAAATAAGACAAACAATTCAATTGCCATAACTTTAATCCAGTAGATTTATATTCTCCTATAAATACTCAGCTATAATAATTTTTAACTCCTTCGTAACAGAATAAATTCATCCTCGACAAAACCCAAGCTAAACTAAACCATAAATCTATAAAGTAATTTAATTTATGGAAACTAAAAGACCAACTGAATCTGAGATAGGCATTTAAGATGATGAGTTAAATAGATCTAGACGCACTTTATGGAGTAATTGAACCAAGTTTGAACGAGTACCTCATTCAGCTGAGAGAACCACTCGCACTCGATGTTTATGATAACCAGTACCTGTGTCAGGAGATAATAAAGTTACTGGATAAGTTGAATCATTAGGACTATGTGATGAGCACTATGGAAGCGTAGAGTGTCATAGAATTTGACGAGCTCTACTAAGAATTCGACCCTGACTATCAGATAAACCTACTCGCTTATTTGAAATTACTATATACCAACTCTTCATTTGGTTTATTCAAACTGCTTGGGCGCTATCTCGATAAACTAGCATTACATCAATCCCCGCCCTATTATCTTTTAAGATTATAAGGTTTATCAGAGAGGACTTGTTGTTCAAGGCATTTATGAGTAAGAAAGATCTCAAGTCGCAAGTACTCCAAATCCTCAAAGACAAGAAGAAGAGAGACCTCTTATCTTCCATAAGCAAGATGAGTGAGAATTAAACTCGCCACTTGGCTGACTTTATGAGGGGGCCGTAGATTCAAGGCAAGGAACTCAGGGTCATTGATAAAGAAGGGCAGCCAGCAAATCCTGAAATCGAGCAGCTGCTCGAGAGTAGTTTCTTATATGGAGGGAGGAGTGGGAAACGAACCTTTCCCAATTCCTTCAGAAGAAAGAGGTCGAGGAAGTACAACCGAAAAATCAATGGGAAAACTTTAAGGATTCTCGAAGAATACAAATACAGACAAAACTTACTCGCTTAAAGCAAAAGACGGGGTTATGCTCTCCCACCAAAACAGACACAGCGGGAATTCGATTAAAAAAGAGACTACGCTAGATAAACTAGTTGATTAACTTATAAAGAAGTCTATTATTTGAGAAGGGTTTAAATGAACGGAGAGAAAGTGAGAGTCATTCCCTTCCCTAAGTATACAAACGCCACCTAGTACATGCAGGCTAAAAAGCTCCCGTCGGAGGATAAATGGTTCTGGGACCTATTCTTTAAGGAAATTCCCATAAAGGAACCTTATAACGGCTACTTGTACATTCTTAAAATTTTAATGTCACTAAATATAAATGAATTTATACATCCTATAGTTAAAAGGAGCTAGCAATCAGTAGTGTCTGTTCAAAGTAGGTTAGAGCATTCACGTAGGTAATCGCATCAGAGCAATGGCAAAGAATAATATGTAATAGTACGAGTTGGTGGCCTCTTTTTAGAGCCAGTACCACTAATACTTGGAGATGATGATTCATGAAAAGATCCACTACTACAATCATATAATAATTTGCAAATTAAGGCTTAAATATTCTATGAACAATCATAAGATGCCAAAGTCAGATGGCTACACAGAGTGGTTTTAAATTGAACTGCCTTTGCTAATAAAACACATCAAGGAAATCGCCTATGCACTCATTGATGTTCAAAATTATAAAACACAAAGATAAATATATCGTACTGTATAAAGGACTTATTTACAGTCATTCTTAACTCAAACCATATCATGAATGACAAAGAGTTGTTTATTAAATACATGTTCACAATGATAAAGCTCTCGGAAATAGCCTAAAGTACTTCAATAGACACCAGGCTAGAATGAATGCTAACCGACCTCAGGGAGAGCAGCTCATTATTTCTTCTCAGTCAGCATCAGAGAACGAGGGCGCAGAAGATTCAAGAGTTTAGCCTCTCTCGCACCAAATCCGCCAAAACCTTCAAGATATGAAATAGCCTATGTCCCATCCTCCAAGACTCATGCCTATCTAGGAGAATGAAGATCAACTGTCAGACTAGGACATCATCGGAGTCTTAGAACCAGATATATCTCTTATAGAAATACCGCAACAACAACGGCAAGTCTAGGAGTTAGATGAAAATGCTTAGTTTGAGTTGGCAATTAAGAACTCTCTTAAAGATCTTTCACACTCTTAACAGCTAGATGGAATAGAAGAAGAATCGAAGCAATTTAGTCATAATGATTTCATATATCACTCCTTATAGATAATGTAGTTAAATTTTAAATGAGGGTAAATTATCATAGCAAAAGGAATCAGCAGATTAAGAGAATATGTAGGATGTGGAAGATTAAAATGACTAGGATGCGGGTCTGAATGAATCAGAGCTCTCTAGGGCTTTGAACATGGTCGATGACGAAGAGCAAGAGTAAGTTTATCGAGAGAGAAAGAGAATAGATGAAATGGCTTAGATTTAGCAGGAAATCGCAAACTCTAACTCATAGGGAAGCTGGTTTGAACCAGCAGAGAATGCAAGTCAAAATTTTGATTCTGTCGTTGGCGTAGCTGCACTTTCGAACCTGAATTCTTTACAGTACAAGAAAACGGAAGAGTCGGTTCTTCCCTAACATGGAGGAGATCTTAAATACTTTATTTTTATGAATGTGAAGGAAATGTTTAAGAAGATCAAGAGCCTATAGCTCTTTCATAGAATCAAAGTTTGATGGACATACTTGAAATCACAGATAGCAAGACAGCACAATAGCAGTAAAACTAAATTGGAGATACAAGACTGCGCTAAAATTAAGTAGACCTTATTTCGATAAGCTCTATGAGTCTCAATGGCATCGATTTAGAACCTGAAATTCCAGAAACTAACGCACAAAGGGAGCAGCCTTAATAGTAAGACTGGGATAATTAAGATTTTGAAGAGCAGTATTCAGATTTTGACTAGGAGTTGATAGACAATCTGTGCCAGGACTCTAATATTCAACTAGACGAACTTATCTTGCAACAGTTCGAGATTCAAAGCAGCATTTTTAAGAGCAAAAACGATTCCTAGAAACAATGTGCAATTGCAGATAAGGGATAGAATCATCATCTTGGAAACCAGGAGAGCTTTCTTATTATTGAATTAATCATTCAAGGAATTGAATTTATTTAAAAAGCTTATTAGGGAAGAGATCCAAGCCTGAAGATCCGAGATAGGAGCAAGAGAATAGATAGAGCAGAGGTCAAAGCAACTTCATTCCAGATATCTTGAAAGAGTTAGGCCAAAAGCGCTAAGCTTAAACTCAAAACGTTCATAGACCGGACTCCAGGCCTTTCTAAGATAGATAAAATCAACTCCTCTAATAGCCTGATTATAATAGAACTGCTTAATAAGCTGGAGTTACATACATATCCTCAGACTCTCAATCGTCATCATCGCAGTCTAAATCAAGCTCCTCCTCTTCCTCAAGTACGTCTCATGACTTCGAGGAGAGTACTGGCTAAATATTGAATCCTAGATCGGCAACTCCTCAAAATGTACCTCCACAAGCCCAGGCTCTTGTTTAAGATGACTCCCGAAGGATAATTGTAAAAGAGGAGGAGAAGAAAAGTAGCAACCTAGCAGCTTACAGGTACAAATGCAAAACTTAGAAGGGCTTGAAGCTAAGGTGCGAAACTTGCATCGACCCTTAAGTTTTGAATGAATTAATGAATGCATTTATTAATTTGGGGAAAGTTATCCCTCACTTGACTTGTGGAAAACAAGACAGATGCAACTTCTGCGGCTAGAATCGAAAGTGGTACTGCGAGGCATGTAACTTCAGCTTCCAAAGGCAGTATGATATTAAATAATCATTACTTGCATGAATTTCTTTAAATTTAAGTTCAGTAAGGAAGGGGCAGTTCTTGAAAACATCTAACCCTTCAAGAATCTCGCACACAAAATTTTGAGCGCAGTAGTCTTAATGAAGCTATTAAAGGTACTTACAGCAGTATAATTCTGGTAAAATGCCTGTTCTATCTTCCTAAAAATTCATTTAAAACCTTTTGTATGTCTTTCTTGCGTGAGTGTGGCACAGGTTTATTTATTATGAGCTATAGGCGTTTGAAACATTAAAATGAAATTAAGAATGATCATATCGTTTTGTCATAATTAACGACTTGGACTTCTGTTTTAGCTGATTCCCATATTCAGATTCTACTTGAGACTTTGAGTAGTCAGCATGCCGCCTGCTGATCCTCCAGCACTCAGATTCTAGCCTTGAGTGTACTCTTCAATATAGTGCTGCTCGAACTTTGAAAGTACCTCTTCAAGTGTGAGTCCCTCGCTCTCTGCAAACTACCTCAGCTCTCTCACCTGCTCCTTGGCGTACTGCATCAGGAACTCATCGAACATTATGTATCCTCCACCCGTTCTGAACAGCAGCTTCCCATTAGAGACTTGCAAAAAAAAGAATACTAAAAGTCATTACAGATTATACTTTGGCGTTAATGACTTTGCCAGCGAAGAGGTACTCGCCCTGTCTCAGCCGCTTCATGGGGAACTGATAGGCCTTAGCCTCTGGTGGAGGAGGCTTCTTGGCTGGCACCACCACCTATATCCTCTTCTTCATTGCTTGCTGGATCTCTATTTATCAATAAAAATAAGAAGGAATATTATATTATTTCCCTCCTGAGCTCGTCGATGTACTTATCCTTGTCTTCTAGGATCTCCTCCAGCTAGGCAATGTCCTCGTCCCTGTCCTGCATCTTGATTCTCAGCTCAGAGATCTGCTTGTCGTAGAGGGCGAACTGCTGCAGGTAGGCGTCTTCTATCTGCTTGGCCTTGAGGAGCTTGTCCTCGATGATGCGCAGCTGGTCATTGTTGTTCTCCAGAGTGGCCTTCGATACCTCGTTCTCCAACTGCTTCCTGCTGTGAGCCATCTCCTGCTCAAGATATTCAAAAGTGTATGTATTATATTTTATTATAGTATTCATTGTTAGCGAGGATGATGGACTTGACCTACTCAGCTATCTTGTCATAGAGTTCTGCCTTCTCTTTGTAGACTTGGCGATACTCCTGGTACTTGGCTACATACTCACCTTTCAGCCTCTCTAGTCCCTCCTAGTCAAGGGTGTTAGCTTCAACCCCTGCCTTCTACTGCTCAAGAGCCTGCTGTTTCAGTCTAAGTTTCTAGCACTCTGCCTCCTTCTCTCGTATTAACTTGGAAAAATATAAGAACGCTAAACTTGTCAGCTTCAGTGGTGAGTTTGTTGATAAGCTTTTGGTTGAGGGCTGCCACTTCAGACATCTGCTCGCTCTCTATGCGCTACTTCTTCCTCTTCCAGTCCTCTTGTAAATTCGAACTCTCAGACTGCAGCTGCTGAGTTCTCTGCTTTATATAACGCAGTAAGGTATATACTCTTTAGTTTATCCCTTCCAGCAATTGCTTGAGTTGAGCGAGCTGTGGGTTAGACTTATTGAAGGACTCAACTGCTTGCCTTTCATGCTACAGGTAGGAGTTCAAAAGCTAAGTCTGTCTCAGCTCTCTCTGAAGTTGCTGTATCTCCGAAGTCTGAGAAGCAAGTGCCTCCTCCTGTAAGTGTCTCTCATTTTCCAGTCTCTCTCCCTCCTCCGCAATTACAGCCATTTCCCTTTCCTTCTCTGTGACTAAGTCCCTCTTTTACTGTCTGATCCTTTCAAGTTGCTACCTCAGCTCCTCTATCTTATTTTACCCCTCCTCGCACTCTCTTTCTTAGAGTTCGTTGCGTCTCCTCTAAGCCTCAACCTCCTCTTTAAGTTTCTGAACCTGTGCTTTCTTGTTATCAAGTTGCTGCTGTGCCTCAGTTTTGGCCCTTTGAAACTCCTCATCCATGTCTCTTTGTCCCCTCTTCTGCAGTTCCTGCCTGATGTTTTCAACTGCTGTCTTCTCCATGTCATCCAGCCCATCCAGGTATGACTGCAGCTGCTGGGTTTACTCTGTCAGGTCTTTGAGAACTCGCTGCTGCCCCTGATCACTCACTTGCAATTTCGACTTTATGACTTGCTCCTTGAGAGTCTTCAGCTTTTCGAGCAGCTGCCTTCTCACCTCCTCAATCTATAAGTCCTGCTCTAGCTTCAGCTAATCCATCTACAGGGTTGACAGATTTGATCTTAGAGAAGAAAGCTCTTGATGTTAGGTCTGATGATCCTTGTGGGAGGTGTTGAGCAATGAGTGAGCCTACTTTAACTATTCAAGATCTGTGAGGACGTAGTCCTTAGCTTCCATCATTTTCCTGTACTCATATATCATTATAGAAAGGGAATTCTAGTATCTCTATATAGAATAGTAGTACTGTTGAGCCAGTTATTGGAGTTCGAGAAGTTCTTTGGCTGTTTGCTTTTGAGTCATCTGAAGTTGCCTTTCCTTGAAGGACTTGAGTTTGTCTTCCAGCTTTGCCCTCACCTCAATAATCATAGTCTCAAATTCTTCTCTCTACTTGGCGCTCGTTCTTGGTGACACAGCTGTTCCCAGGTTCGGTTAAGTAAAATGAGAAATGCAAACATGAAGAACTCCATATTGAATGAAAGTGCTAGCTGGGAACTATTGGATGTTGTCGTTGGAGAATTTGACGCTCTTAGTGTTTGCAGTGGCGTTGAGTTGATTGCTGGTCTTAGGCTACTTGATTATGCCTCCCTCACTCATGTTGCTCGTCTGATTGGTCTGGCTTCTAGGAGAAGCAATCTGACTACTCATACTATCACAATATTTAAATTAACTCATCTTAGCAGAAGGATTGACTTAAACTTGGTTTGAAGATGTCTACTTTAAAGCTGAGTGCAAGTTCTCGCTCATGTTTGAGTAATTTATAATTTCCAAATCTTGCATTCTCATACTTAGAAAATGGTCCTATTAGAATTGCCTATTCTACTTTTTGAAAAGAGAGAATTGAAATAAAATCAAAACCATTATAGAACTTAAGTTATGGAATTCTTAGAGGACAACGACCCACTCATGCTCAACGCTCAATTTGAGCCCATCCCAGAGGAAGACGTCAGAAGAGATTCGAGACTCCAATCCAGGCAGTCTAATCAAGTAGAGGCACTTAACCAATACCACAGAGGAGCAGCAGCTGGCCAGAGTTTATCTCCTTAGAAGGTGCAGTCAAGGCACTCCTCGCAGAGATCAGTTACAGCCAGTGCTCATCAGAAGTAGAGTGAACTCAACGGCAAGTACGGAGGAGAGGAAGACAAATAATTTAAGATGAAATCTTATCAAATTTTGATTGACAACATAATCTGTGGGAGATTCCCACACATGGACATCTGCGCTTGCGACATTCAGTGCTCCATCGCATTAAGAGAGATAAACTTGTTCGAAGTCTACCCAGGCATATTGATGGGTCCCTATCAAGCAGGTTTCAAGACTAAGCAGTTGATTGATAATGGAGTGACCCACATCCTTAATGTCACTTGCAGAGAGTACATGAAGCGATTCCGTTTTATCATTAATTTTCATTCTCCATTATGATGTTGCGAAGAAAGTACTTCAAGTACCTTGATGTGCAGATCTACGATACACACGCAGAGGATGCAAAGAAGCACTTCCGCATCACCAACCGCTTCATAGACGAGGCTCGCAAGGGTCAGGCAAATCATCAATCTCTCTCAATCCAAACTGGCTAGTAAACTCCAAGTTAAGGAGGCAAGATTCTAGTGCACTCTGTGCAAGGCAAGAGCAGAGCTGCCACTTTCATTCTAGCTTACTTAATCGGCAAGGAGAAAATGAAGCTGAAGGATGGACTCACCCTCCTAAGACAATATGTAACAGAAGTGGAGCCTAATGAGACTTTCATGCATCAACTAGCTGAATATGATCTTGAAATCCTCTCCAAATATTGATTAAGTCTTTAATTCTATGAAATTGCTGCCACATGAAAATCATTTTTGCATAATAGGAATAAGATTGTTTGAAAGAGATTAGTAGAATTAAACTTAGATTTGGGTGAAAATGAAATTAAAGCTACTCAACTTAAACAATTATAGATAACGACACAGAATGAGTAAGTTAGCGAGGCTCATTCTTATAACTTGCTTTGTGGTAGCAAGCTCTAAAGAAATAAATTTATCATAATAAAATGCAAAGACAAGAACTACTAAAAGTGAAGATGGAGAGAGCTCAGATTTATCAATGAGACAAATTATATAGAGATCTTTGCTTGAAGGCTTTGAGGCTTTGAGAGAGCCATCAAATTAAGAGCAATAATAAAATTACGTAATTGACATAATCGAGGGATTTTCATAACCTGATCATGAGAAAACGTTTTCTACACAATCTTCTATCCTTGAATAAGAATATCCTAACATGAGTCACATATACAAAGCCGATAGCTACTATGATTCATTTTAAGGTTATTCGGAAAGGAGGTTACAGTCGGTTGATGCTACTTCTGACAGAAATACGAAAGAAGGATCACAAAATAGTGAATCACCCTCTAACTTTAAATATCTTTGTTATTAATCTTTATTTTTAACGCTTCTATTGAAGAAATTTCATAAATTGGAGATTTAGGGCTGATTGACTAAGTAAATTCAATTGAGGATGAGGGTGACTCCTAATCTGAAGCTGAAGACGACACCTTAGATATTCTTCCCATAGATGCATGCCAACATATACACATTCAATATCTCTTTTTTTTTCTAAATAAATAGATGCAGCTTAGTAGCAAAGAGACAGACTCAACAAAATAGAGAACGGGAAGCGCTTGAGCAGAGAGAGTCTCAATAATCTTACCCATGTCGCGCCTTTCCTCAACACCTCCCATGGCTAATTTAAATTGAGCATTTAATCTTTTCTTTGTTAATTTTAGCAACCTTTCAAAGGCTCATGGTAGTAAATCGGCCCCTCTCACGAACCAGTAAGTTTAGAACACAACTTCTATATTCCTCTCTCTAACAGTATATGTATAGATAAACGAGTACTTTGAGCATTCAACAGGAAATGCAACTCTGCTCTTCAATTTTTATTCCTACGACTATGATGAGCACAAGTTCGCCTATTCGCAGACTCGACATTTCAACGAGCATACTCTCTATACCAAGTTTGACATTAAGCTCATCCTGCAAGATAAAAACTACCTTGATAACTTCTTGCAACTTGAAGTGCAGTACTTGCTCGGCCATGAATCACAAAGCAAGATAAGCTATGATGTCTAAAATTCGTAAGTCTATCAGAATATGACCTTTAAATTAAAGAAGCATTAACGAATTTCGAGTATTCTGAATCACTATAAACCTATTTTTAGAACTATAAATATCAACAACTATCAAGGTTTGGTGAAAGAAGCATCACTTCTCACAGTCAACCAAGTTTACAGTAAGATAAAGTTCATTCCCTTAAAGTATTTGCAGACTGCAGCTTGAATATTTCGATAAGAGTAGAGAATATGACTCAGTCTTACTATGACTAGAGCTTGCCACTCAATCTCATTATCGGAAATAACGATGAGCATCAACAAAATTATCAAGTCTTCAAAGTTCATGTGAGAGTTTCTAACGGTGCAGATGACCTTGATTCGTAGGGTCCTTAGGGCAAGTGGTGCTTTGTCAACAACACAATCGAAGGAGAGTTCTATAATGTCGATTTTTCAGTAAGTTCACCTATATCTGCCTATTCATAATCATATTATAGAACCTTAAAGAGAAACTCTTCAAGTACTGTATGGTTTACATGGGTATAACAATTGTCCTGATATATGCCATGGTTTTCGAGTATGTTAAAATAACCCAGGATCAAAGGGAGAACGCGCAAAATATTTCTCTCTTTTCAATAGGATTACACTCAGTTTGGAGTTTACTGTCAATTGTTATTCATTTGATACTGGGCTATTAGCTATTCTCTAACTATGCCAAGCTTATATGGGCTCCTGTGCTTTGCAACATCATTCTTCACTTTCTAGTCTAAAGAAAGTTACTTGTAGCAGTTTGGAAAGCTCAACAGAGTTACATCTTAGTAGAGTAGGATATGAGAAATTCTGAAATCAGGTGTCAAAGTCGCTACTACTTCTTCGTCTTCACTTTTATGATGCTGGTCTACAAGATCCTGACTATCGATATTTTCATGGTGCTCTTCTTTGGAACGATTTGGCTGCCTTAGATAATTGTGAATCACGTGATGGGGCAGCACAGCAGATATCACCTCTCTCCAGGCTTCATCTTTTTCTCGACTGTCCATTTTATCTTCTTCCCAGTAATTCTTAAATCCTCCTTCTAATGATGAGTTATTAGGTTTACATGAGAGGGTGTCCGAACAATGTTTTCATGACTCAGCCTCACACCTCTACAGTAGTTATAATAATTACTTCTCTCACTCTGCAGTTCCTATGCCTGATATTTCAGTCGATCAGAAACC